>JAQIWD010000615.1:0-18789 GCA_034694825.1 Anurida granaria
CATCTCATCCAGCCTTATTTGGCATCGGAATCATGCAATTACCGAGATAGGGGGGGGGGGGTTCTACCTAATTTCTAAACATTTGCCACACCGAGATCGCCAAAATTTGTGGGCACCATCTTGGATAACTTTTATTTGTCTTTAGAAAAATAGATGGCCATTTCTAATTTAGTGAGGAAACTTTTGTTTGGAGCAGGTAAACTTTCAGAAAAAGAAATGGGGCCACCTTAGGTTAGGTTGGGATGAACTGGGCCAGCTATAGTTAGCTGGCTTCGATTTGGAAAATTAATTTCTTATTTATTAGACAATAACGAACGACCACCCTCTCTTTAAAACTGTCTAATCTAGAGATGCATCTCATCTTTACAACCCACCCTCTGATCATCATGATTTTAATCCCAGAGGTCAACGCTCAGGTCACGGCTATCTGCACACTACACACGGTGATAGCGATGGTGAATGTGCAACGGTATTTTTAAGAATCCGAGAATAAGTTCTCATCATCCTCACATGTTGTGAAGTCAAGTTTTATAGCCACATGTTAGCACTTGGTAAAAAAAAAAAAATAACAAAATTAGAGGGTATTCAACTGCGGTTGTCTTATTTCCTTCCGGTACCTCTTGGAACCCAGGAATCGTAATCATAAAACAGCCCTGGTGCCTTAACTGTTGCATTGTTTAGCATGTCCAGAACTCTCGCTGTTCAACAGCAATAGAAACTAAAGGATTGTGCTTTTTTTTTTAATTCACATTACCAAATTTTAAAATGAGAAATGGTGTAAAAATTTAATAGTTTGATGGGTTAGTTCAATTCGTAATTAAGGGCTTGATGACGGATGATGTATGGGCGTAGAAAAGGAGAAGATTAGAAAACTACTCAAATCCTTTTGTTTTGTCGTCTACACGCCTTGAACATTCGTCATCCAAATTGTGGTGGTGGATGAATTGAATTGGAGACAAAGGGATGAGCATTTAGAAAAAGGGTTCCCTCCTTAATTATTCATCTGAAATGAAAGCATCTTAATTGACTTAAAACCCGTTTAGTTGGACATTCGGGGAGGTTGGACCTGGTTGAAATTCAAGGCAAAGCGAGCGGAATTGCAATGAGGTGAGGAATAATTAGTCTTGTGTCTTCCGCTTCCACTAAGGTATTGTTCGGTTAAATCCCATTTTGGTGTCAATGTCATGCAATATCATCAGGAAAATGTACCGTTTCACAAGAGACAATTGGAGGGCAGGTGAGGGCGCTTTGCAAAATTGGAGGTAAGAGAGGGACGCATAGTAATAAAAGTCGGAGAAATTAGCAATTTAGATGCAAATTTCCCAGTGCAAATGCGCTCAAGCACTTGGCATACTTCCAAACTTTCTCGGTCACATTCCGCACTGATTTCCTTAAAATCCATGATTAATGTTCCGTAGCTGTGGTGTATAGTTTTCAAATTAACAATTTTGATCTCACTGAATTACGGTTAACGCTCGAATTAAGTTTCTTTTTTTTTTTTTTAACCTTTTCCGGAATTTTCTGGAATTAAGATTGAGGTCTGTGAGACTTCCTCTTTCGCGGTATGAAAACGAATGTAAAATCTTTGTCCGGAAGGTGCATTTTGTATTTCCTAGGAATACCAAGGCGTCGCTTGAGAATTGTAAAAATGCATTTGTCTGCTGGGGGAGATTTCTGTGACAAGTGGCACTGGCCATTTATTTGCTCATGTCACCTGTCACCTTGTCACCACTTGAAGGGATTTGGTGACATGATCCACCACTTGACTCCAAACTCTCTTCAAGCTCTTCCTTAATTTAATAATTAATCCCCGTTTAAATCAAGCTTTAATTTGTTCCGTTTTCTATTTGGCTCATGGCATCGCAGATTAAGAAATGCAAAACGGATTTTATAAAATTGGTTTCACTTCACATTTTCTTTTTCTTTTCTTTCAATTCTTTTTCCATTTTTAATGACGTTTTGCATTTTCCATTAATCTTGTAATTAGACCAAACTACTTTCCATAAGCGCAATCTTTGGATTCTTCCCAGTGCAAAATGTACCCAGTTTTAGCAAGCGTTAATTGAGACATTTGCAAAGTCTAGATTGGGCATAAAGATGCAAAATCCCCCCAAGTCTTTGTGCGTTGTGCCTCCTTAAATTAAATTTTGCAAGAATTTAAATCCTTCTGTCTGTCATGTCAGATTAGCGAGGCCCTTCGAAAGGGGCAGACGGCAGACCACATTGCTAAGAAGTCCATGTATCAATTGCATCATCAGAAACCCATTGCATTGTTCTACAAAAGTCAAAATCCTCTTAACCACACCACATCCCCATCCTTTCACCAAAATCATAATTTACAACAACAAATAACCGACGCCCTTCGATTATCGACCAAATTCATCCCATTTTTACACTCGAACCCATCAATGACCAATGGAGATATTTGAAAATCATGAAATCAAAGAAGAAAAAAAATTACATTCAATTTTTTTTTTTACCTTCATTGCGATTTCCAAATCGTCATCTTCTATCAAGAATCCCTTCATCCTAATAAATTTCTCGTGGGATGGATCTTGGAACAAAAAGTCCTGAAAAGAAAACACTAATGCGTCTAATTTTGACACAAATGGCAACTTTTTTGCGGATTCTAAAAGTTGTCTTAGGTGTTCAATGTCCTTAATTGTTGTATATAGAAGCACTTTTTTTTTCAACACCGCGTGTCAAAACTGAATTCGTCAAACTCCGGCGAAAATGACAATTGGCAGTCGGAGTTTATTGTTGAAGCTGCAGGTAGGTTTGAATATAGGAGTACTGACTATGGAATTACAACTGGGCACAACAATAGAATGATACTGACGCTAAGATTTTGCAGACTTGTCGGCTCTTGGCTCTTCTGCCTGCTCGTGTGGTTTTTGATATGAAGAAGAGGAAGTGTTAGTTGATGTTGATATTGTGGGGGTAATCTGCGGACGATTATGATGAGGAGCAATAACTGGATACGTACAAAAGTAAAAAATAAAATAAAATAAAATATTAAGGAGAATTTAACATTTCATGTTTTAAAAAGTTGAACTGTCTGATTTTCAAAGACAAATGGCATTTAAGTTCAGAAATATTTCGTCAAAGTTTAAAAAAAAAAAAAAAAAAAGATTTTGACTTTTGAAAATTTTTTTTCGTCAACTTCTTCTCAATTCTAAATTCATCTAAAACTGGAGTTGGTATATAAAATTCCTTTGAATATTTTTAAACTGGGTAATATTTTCAAATGTTTGTTATTTTAAAAAAATTCAGAGTGAAGTGATTGCAATCAGAAAATAATAATAATATGGAGTTACAAATTTTTGTTTTATTTTTAAAACTGTGATTTAGCTTCCGCTTAACAAGTTTTCGTGGGCTCTTTTTTATTTTTAGCAAATAGTAAAAAGACCATATAATTTTAAATTTTTAACCGAAGATTTTTTGATATTTTTTTTTAACTCAAACGTGAGATTTTTTGAATTTATGAAGAAAAGAGTGCGAGGTATGATGATGCGGGTCTTTTAGCTGGTGAAGAGTGGAGGCATCGCGGTGCGTGCATATACATGCTGACTATAGACTATAATGCCACGGACAATCAACATGTAACAGGTAATTTCCTTTTCCATAGTCAATTTCAGGAAGTATGCATTCTTGGCAGGACAGGACACAGGAGGGAGTTCCATACAAACAATTAACATTGCAAATCTTCTATCTTCATTGTTCTAAACCTTCCCAAGTTAAATTAAAACATTGGTTCCCATCCCACCCTCTGATTTTAGTACCCTGTAGTTTTTATTCCGTACCCATGGCATCTTGGTAATTTTATGCTCAACCGTCGTCGTCATTCTGCCCTTGAAGATTCCATTATGAGTTAATTAAAAATTAAAGTTACTTGCAAAAAAAAAACACGTGAACCGGAACGGAGTCCGTTGCATAATATTAGGCGCTAAAAGTACTGCCATTTTTCTCTTGTCTAATTTCGATACTCATCGTCTCATCTTTATATTATTTGCTTCGATTCGCAAAACAAAAGCGTTTTGTAGCACAATCTTCCGTTTTTTGTCTCTTCACCAACATTTCCATAGAAAATGGAGCAAAAACGTCACATTGTTTTACCTAAAAATTTGGATCCGGGGGGAACATCTAACTTTATCAATTTGCACCTCCATATTTGTTGCTTTTTCGTTGAGTTTATGAGGCCTTGTTTAAAAGGAATAAAGACGGGGGATGAAACGAAGAAGGTGTTTTGAGTTGTACATTTCTTACCTGTACAAAAATAAGAAGGAACAATAGGAGCATTAACAATACGAAGGGAACAACAATGCTTTTAGGAGAGTCGTAGCTGGAAAAAGGGTTCAATACCCCTTTATGCCCAGAGCAAAAAGGAAATCAACCAAATAAAAAAAAATTAAACCGGGGAGATGGATACACCAATTTCCTTCTTCCGTAATTAAACGGCTGCTGCAAAAAAAAAACATCACAAGATCATGGTGATGTTGAAACAATGGGTGCAGATTTGCAAAACTTTGAAAAATTTGCTCCAAATTCCAAAAGCACGCGCATGGGCAAATCTTCCCTACTTTTCGGAGCCATATTTATGGTAGTTTAAATCCAATTAATGAATTATTGCCCTTCGTGTCATTGAGATTTAAGGAAGGGCTCCATTCAGAAGCGACAAAGTTCCTATGGTTGGTTGTTGCATTGTTGACTTTTCTTAGGCAAATCGGTGCGGAAACAGTTATAAATTGTTTCTAAAACCATCATGATCCCAGTTGCATGATAAGCAACAAACGGACATGCAACCACGCCACAATGACACGCAACAGTGAATGGAACTGCAGGATTTTCGGGAGTTTATCACTCAATTCTTGCTAAGTTTTGCTAAATCGCTTCTAAACTGGTAGGTTTCTTTTTGCTAATTTTTGTAAAAATTCGTAACTTTGAATCGTTTTATCCGAGATTGATTGGTCGATCCATCGATCGACTGCTATCGATTAACCACTTATTGTTTCCCGTTAACTAAACTTATGGTCATTATTTACCTAGGAAAGGTCAATGATTGGGCCAGGAATTCTTTTTGCAAGTTTATTTGCATTTCGCAAACACTTTTTGCACTTTGCATTACAGTTTATGCAAATGTGAACAATGAGACCTTTATAAGGGGACATAAATTGAGATTCATAAATTCATAATTGGAAATAAGGTCAACTCATGCAGTAAAGTGTTTTGACTTTTGACCTTGCCCTCTTCCACCTCCTCATCTTACATCCAATAATCATAAAGCACCACCTTGTAGGAATTAATGCCCAAGTTCATCACTCATTTTTGACTCAAAAGCAATGATGTCCCAAATTTGGACTTTCCGATCCCTTTCTCTTTGGAAAACATAAAAATGTTATTAGTTATTTTTGCACATGCCTTGCTGCATTCTAAAACAAATTACTCAAAGTCGCGATTTTTGGCAACTTCTTAACACTTTTTTTTTTAACATTGCTGCTGACCTGTACAAAATCAAAACATTTTTGCAGGAAAATTATAAGGAAGCAGCTCTAACTTTGCGGATTTTGCAGCTACATGGCCATCCTTCTGCAGTGTTTGCTCAAAAACCGCAGAATTTTGCGTGGAAAACTCTTGATTTCGTTCCTATTGTCATTCGGCCCTGCGTGACCCACGGTCACAAATCAAATATATTTGATGAAGATGAAAAATAATAATAGGGATTGATGGGGTAAAAAATTAAAAGGCTCTTTAACTCGTTTGAAATCTAACAAGTTTTGACAGGTGGAGACGAGACAAAGTGCCACAGGTGGGTTTACTGTTGAGTCAAATTGCGAAATTTGCCATTGGGAATTTGCAAATGGTAATCGCAAACACAGAGGTTTGTTGGCGTTGTTGTTCGTACCTTCCAAATCCTTTTTCAATTAAATGGAAATCATTTAATCGACAAACAACGCCAATGGATTTCCGTTCCGTTTTTTTCTGCCAGAATTGAAAGATTAAAGGTACAGGGTACAAGCTGTGTAATTTGTATAAATAAAATTGTATGAATGAAAGATGAAACTTGTTGATTCTGTTCTTCCGTCCTTTTAAAAGAGGTTCATCTTGGCCTCATCCTGCTTGAAATGAGCATCTGACGAATACGTGGAAGTAAAAAGGAGCAGCGGATGGATGTCGTCTGTTGCCTGCCAAGAGTTGTAGGGCCAAGGGACGACATATGGCGACCAGTTGCTTCCTCCTTGCTTCCCGTGTAGTTACTTGGATGAATTACTTCCTTCCCATTCAAACCTCCGGCCTAACCCGTTTCCATTCTCACGCAATAATGCAAGAAGGATTCGGAAAAACAGGATTTGGAAGACCAAGATGAAGATTTTCGGGTTTCCTGTTTCTGACTTTTCATCAGGCAGACCCTAGCAGCAGGATTCCAACTCCTGGCTTCCACCGTTGAAATTTACCTAACAAGTTCCCTAGTAGTCTTAGTACATTTGGATTCTCAAATTTAATTAATTGCCACCCTTCTTCTTGTTTTATTTCCTGAATTAATCTATCTACCATCAACAGAATTATTTAAATTTCAGGAGGAAATCTAAGTCGACCAGCCTTAGCACAAGGATTCCGGTTTCAAATCCTCCCGCCCCATCCCAACCCCCCTCCGCAAGCGTCTCCATCCTCATTTTCAACCAAACCTTTTAATCTTTCCCGTTTTTTAAAAAGGGAAATGGGGGCGGAGTCGGAGCAAATTAAAGCCTTGACGAAAGTTTTTGTTTTTCCAAAGCGATTTTGGTGGTCGGGTTTCCTTTTTCCCTCAAAAACAAGCCAAACTGTGCGTTTGTTTCCCACCGCCGCCGGATCCTCGACGCCACCTAATTACAAAACGAAAGTGTCAAGGGAAATGATAAAGACATTTTAAGGACCTCAATTCTTAACAGTCGATTTGTGAGAGAAAGGGGCAGAATGGCCTTAAGGGCCCACCACATCAACTTGTCACATGAATTTTGTAGCTCAAAGGGAAAGAAAAGTGGTTTTGATCCTAATCCCTTAGGAAATTCCATGAAAACGTTTTCCTGCGACAAGAATTTAGTTGAACCGTGAACCCTTTGTTTGTAAACCCTAAGATTATTAACAGTTTTCTCCTGATCAGGATCACACTTTCTGATCTCTTTTATTCTTATAACGCAGGCACAATGAATCCTATCCTACTTACTAAATTATGTACAACAATGAGCACGGGTCAACAATGGGACCCTTTTATCCTAAAAACGTTGTAAGCGTGAGTTACAACGAATGAAACCAAGAGTAGCGACAACAATTGGTTTCAGCGTCCTAAATAACTTAATTGAAGGATCATAAAAATAAGGGGCATGGAGAAAGGCATTTGGGTTTGAAAAAAAAGGAGAATCTTCCCAATTTTGAAAATCCATGAAAGGCACTTGTGTTTTGGAAAAAGGCACTTGGGGATTTAGGGTTGAAAGGTTAGAGGATATTGCACTTATACTTTCGTGGATGTCCTTGAGGGAAGTAGACCGAGTTCTCGTGGCCATAAATTAGGAACCCACCCTCACTCCCCTTCCAGTGGTAACTGACTTCAGTGGCTGGAATACTGTAGACGCGCTGCCGGATTTCCAGGACCCGATGACTCCCGCCTAAAGAATGCTTGGCTAGTTCAACTTCCAGGAAATCACTAAAACTATCAAAGGATTTTATCTTCGTGGGGACGCTGGAACAGTTTTCGACTACGAGCGTTCCAGGTAGCCCCCCGAGAAGTTTGGCCGGAAGTTTGATCTTCCCCGATGAGCGCCCCGAGCAGGTTTCCAGGCTCGTTTTCCAGGAGACGTCCAGTCGCTCGTAGTTTTTGACTTTACGCGTCCCCTTGCAAGTGGAACAGAGGAGGACGCCTTTCTTTCCACAAGGTGAGCACGGAATTCGCCCTTTCCCAGCACATGAAGGGCAAACGACTCGGCCTGAGGAATAACAATAAAAAATCACAGCAAATCAAAATTAGTTTCGAGCCAGACATTAAATTCATGGAGACCTTTTAAGAAAGGTAGTAAAAAGGGGATCATAAAATTTGTAAATGAAATCTAAAGAATGAAAAAGCTGGTGGATGGTTTTTCATCCCCCTCGCTTCGTATTTTGGAGAAAAGTCACGTACGGAATAAGAACAATAAACATTAGGCAGTGGTGATGGTGGGTGACCTTTGACCACCATCACTACTGTCAATTCATTAAAGAAAAGTTCATGGGCAGGCATAAAAATGAGAGCAATGGAAGGATGAGGCAGAATTAAACGGCGCCATGATAAATTACTTACCCGCCGTCCCATCCTCCATCATCACTTGCCCGAATCCATAGCCCACACAAGACGAGCAAGGATTCGTTTGAGATCCACCACATTGCCCACACTGGACACTTCCAATCCCATTACACTGGGCACAGTTGACTACGGTCGTACTTCCAGGAATTTCCACGGTTTTCTTCCCCTTTCCGAAATGGACCGTGGGTGGGACAGGGAGGGTCCAGAGGTCCGACGCATATGCTGGGTCATACGCTTGGACTGGTGGAAGGGGTTCTCCTTTGTAGGGGACCGTCGTCCACTGCTTCCGTCGATCCTCGCTGAATATCTCGACGCTGATTCGGTAAATGGGAGCATCCCGGATTTCCAGGATGTCAATGTCACGGAGTAAGCTCTCAGAGTAGCAGCAGTTTTGGAAGGAAGATGAACAGATGAGGGCTTCCTTGACCTCGTCCTCGGATAGCAACGAGCCGGGATCGCTTAGCAGCGATTTCTGACTCTTTGTACTGGCTGGTGACAACATCTGGATCCTGGACGTGTTCATACTTGCGTCGTCCTGTCCAACTGGAATTGCAAAATAGAATCACAATCAAGGTTGGAGAAAACAAAGAGGTTCACAAACACAAGCAGAGCACACTTTTGTATCGGAAACTTATGTTTACCTCCACCAATCCTGGAAACTGCTGGTGGCTGGAGGAGGCGGGGGATGAGTTAATGCTGATGGTGGGCAAACAGCGATGAGCACTGAACGGAAGAACTACTGACAATGACAACCGTTCACCACGGCAGTAGTTCCCATTTCGAAATCCGAAGTTTGTCAGGAACTGTTCAATCGTGTCTGAAACTCAATCAGGTACTAAAAGGGAATTACCTGGGGCTGACACTACTGCTGCAGCACTGACTGGCGTAAGGATGATGATGATGGACGGAAGGAAAAAGGTAAAAGGCAAAGGTAAGAAAAGGCACTACCACCACATTCCTCTGGAATCTATAAATATTTGTACTTGTTGGAACTTGTACACCTGAAGAAAGTACATGAAGATATGCATAGTCACAGGAGCAGCACAAGAATTGGAAGAGTCAGGCCAAGTCCTTGTTTCTTTGTTGATCTTCCATAGCCAATAATCCCTCAGCTTCAACAATACCCACCTTGGAAAACTTAGGAAAAAAAGGTCCACCAATCCTGTTGATAATCGTAGGAAGTCGGTCTTTAACCACCAGGATACACTTACACTGCACACAGGTAAGTGAAGGTGGTAGGTACTTTTTCTTATTCTTAACTTTTAGTCGTCGGCAGCGTTTTTGTGTCTGTCTCCTTGATGAATCTTGTCTGAACCCGCACAGGTTGGCTGGTACTTGCTTGAAAAGCTCCTGAAGCAATAATGAACAGAAATGAATAAACGTTACCTCCTTGCACCTCTTTTACTGGAACTGGATTAAGAATTTACACTTTATCCCCGGGAGCGTAACCACAGCGGCCCACGGTCTTCAATTTTCAATTGTTGCGATGATAGTGATGATGAGGGTAACAAATGATCTGGCGAGTCTCAACGCGTTTCATCGTGTACACAACAAAGAAGAACAGAAGGGGCGTGTAAGATTACTCAAGAATCACGCTAACTTTTGGGGTTAACTTAATTGAATTCCTTGACACTCTCAGGTTACTACAAGCTTGGACGCAGGCGCAGCTAGAATGTCCATTCCCAAATGACACAAAGGAACAGTTGAAGATTCTTGGCAACAGTCCACGGTGATTAATTAATTTCGACTATAAACTTGTTGTAAATTGAGTAGAATTTGACCCGCGGTGGCCTTATTTATGATGACAGGCCCAGGAGGACAGTTGAAGCTCCAAGGAATCCAACTTGGTGAGCTGTCATTCAAGTACGACGATTGTTGTCATTCTCCTCTTATTCACTTGTCTCTCGGCTTCTTTTCAGTCAATCTTGGCCTGATGAGGGGGTATAACAAGAATGACGACGATGATGAGGATCAAGAATCAACTTGACTTCTTCTTCCCAGATGTGATTGTTGAAAGGATATTGGCATCTAAGGTCTCAAAGTCAATAACACATGAAGGGCCCCGGGGGCGGGGGATGTAAGATGCTGGTGGTACAGAATGTGAAACGCAGAAACGATCCTCAAATTTTTGTAAAAATTCCAAATGGACCGTTAAAGTTTTTGAAGGGATCGTGGAGGAGGTGGTGGTGGGTTCAGAACAATAGCCAATGACTGAAATTCGATTGTTGATGGACCATTTTTGCCGAAGGAGTCCTCCTACACTTATACTTCTTGGGTTAACCCAAAAAGACTCCTTGATGCTGGGTACCCTTAAATCTCCTTTATCTTCCCAGAATCCGTACCCATCTTTCAGGGACTAAAGAAAGGAAACCCAGCAGAGGGTCTTGAAAAAGGGAAACAAAAAAGTACTTTGGTCACACCGAAGTACCTTAAACTTAATTCCATTGTGTGAGGCTGGTCGACGAATGGGTCATGAGACAAATATTTCATGCCGTTGGTCAAAATTCCAGCGACCGACCCTTGAAAAAGGGCCCACCACCATCTCAACACTTTGAATGAAGAGTAACACCCACCCCCTCCCGACTCATCACTAATAATTCCATTGTTACAAATGTCTCTCTTAATTAATTTACTTCCAACTGGGCTATCTCCTCAGCATCTTTCTTCCCATCAAGAAGATCAAATTACAAGACGCTTCCCACGAGGCGCTTTTCCCACTCGTAGGAATTCAGCGCTTGCACATGCACCATTTTTAATTACCCTGATGGCTTCTAGCTGCAAGAATTCGTAAATGCACAACAACAGAAAAGATTTTATGGCTGAATCAACTTTGAACTTACAAATCCAAAGCCCTCAAACCTAAACGCAAGCAGTCACAACTGAAGGGATAGGAGGACCATAAAACTTTATCGGTTGAGTATCATAAAATTTTAGTGTAAACAAGACAAGTCAAGTTGGAAAAGATTTCAACAATCAACAATGGAAAAACAGCATCTCTCCCTTTCTTCAAAGGAATAACAGCCAGCCAGAAACTCCATTCATTCATTCACTTCACCACCAGGCAGGACCCACTTGTCCCTGTTTTTCAACAAGGGTCACTCACAGGATTTGAGGACACGAAAATAATCATACAAATTGGTCCTAAACTGTGCTCATAATTCTGACAGAAAAACGAACGTTACGGTATAATGCTCGAAAGAGCTCCAGCTCAAAGAAACCCGCGCATGCGCCTCTAGTTCTATTTCGCAGAAAACATTGCTGGAGCAGAAAGCATTTATTTGTCCAAGGAAAAGGGGAAAAAGTAACCCAGGTTGAATTGTTTTACTTTGAATTGATGCGGGTTGGGTTTGGAGGAAAAATGGGTTTTACGCATTACTAAGTTTCGCTGCAATATGTTCTTCTGTATCCACCTAGAAATCCTTTAGACAGACGTTTCAATCCGGGACGCCGTTGCTAAAAACGGGGAAGCAAGCGGGTTTAATTTGAATTTTGGCGCCTGCGCCTGAGGTTCAAAGTTGAACAAGCTTGATTAACTTACGAATGGATGTTGCGCGTCTGCGCCGGTTTTGTACTACAGGAAGCTGAGGAGGAGGCGCCTGGAAATTGAATTGAGTCCTTTGGAGCATGTCAAGGGCCCGCAGGACTGTGTCCACTTCACCCCTATCAATTTGCTGTTCTGGCAGGAAGTGACGAGCTGCCAACTCCAGCAGAAGATTTGCAGCTCCAGGGGGTAAGAATGGGGCACCTCCTGAAAAAAATGACAGAGGCATGGAAATGAGTGACCATGAGGTTACAAGTCACATTTAGGTTACCAGAAGGGGTAGGAGGGGGCGGAGGTGGCGGACCTTCATTTTCTTCATTGGGCGGAGTATTGGTTGTCCCAGTTCCAACGCCGTCATCAGCCACTGGGGGTCCCCTCGGTAGACCTCCTGGAAACATGTATTCCAATTTGGCCAGAATCCGGAAAACAATTAAGAGCGTGAGGATGGAACACGTTTGCATGACGAATCCAGGGTTAGCCTGTTCTGGACATTTACATCCCGTCCCCACCTTTCCTGCTGCCTCTTCACAGTAGCCGACCCAACACAGTGGATTCCACCAGGCTTGCATCATTTTCAGAAAAACTTCTAAAGGTCAACAACAGCAAAATGAAAAAAAAAAGTTCAAAAACTTCGGCTTCATTCGCTTTCGCCTGACCAGGATGAGTAAATTGAAAGAGAAATCTACTGATTTTTATTCTAAACAAAATAACACGAAATTTCGGACGTCATGGAAAGAATGTGGAAGTATGAAAAATGTTTAATGAATTCTAATATGGAGTAATCGTGCCCCTGCGGAAAAGATGAATCTCTTGGTTCTTATTGGTTGACAATTTTTACATAACGGAGCAGCAGGATTGGGGATATCCCTTGGGGAAGTAAACAATTCGCTCATCCCCGTAAATGAGGAATCGGTGGTCACGGGTCTTGTGGGTACAGATGACCTCCGTCGCCGGGTAGTGATGAACCTTTTGTCGAATTTCCAGAACGCGCTGGTGGGGTACGCCACACATGGCCGCATACTTGGAATCCAGGACCGGACGAAAGACAGTGAAGGGCAACAAATCCTGTGGGGTCAAACTCCTACTCTGGGCCACAACTTTCTTGGCCAACCCTCCAATCCTGAGTTTGGACACGCCCACTTGACCGCCGTCCTTGTGGACACTTTCCTCAAGGACCGTTGACCAGTTGACGGTCAACTTTTCATAATTCTTGACCCGGCGGAATCCTTGGCAAGTTTTGCAAGTGGCAGTTCCTTTCCCCTTGCAACCGTCGCATGCCGTTCGTCGCAGTCCTTTGCACTTGACGCATTTCACTTGCTCTGGAAAAGGCAAAAAATTGACTCTAAAATTGCCAGAAAATTTAGCCGCTAGTGGCCTAATTATGTACGACTTACTAGTGGTTCCATCTTGTTGTTGAGCCATGACATTACCGGTCCCAGCGCAGGCGCTGCACGTAGTTGACATTGACCCCGCACAGATCCCGCACTGGACATTTCCAATCCCCGTGCATTGGGCACAGTTGACCACAGAAGTGGACGACGGGACCACGTGCGTCTGCGTGCTGGAATCGAATTGGACCGGCGGGGAGATGTGGACGGACCAAATATCCATTGGGACAGCAGTTGGAAATTCGTGGGCCAAGTATTCTCCACGGTAAGGCTCAGTAACCCACTCTGCTGTCCGAGTCTCAATGAAGAGGTCAAGGGTGTAGCCATAGATGGGCGTGGCCAGGAACTCCTTCAGCTTCATTTCCTTGAGAAAACTGTCTCCGTAGCAACAGTTCCCTTGAACGTAGGATTCCAGGGACTCCTGGACTTGCTCTTCCGAGAGGGGTGGGGAGGTAGGCAAGATTTGACCCTGGCGGGGCCTTGGTGGGTGAGAAGACGATGCCTGATGGTGGTGCTCCATGTGGATTTGTTCCTGGGCCATGAAAAATGGGGCTGTTGGTCCTACTCCTGGAAAATCCATTCTGGAAATGATGCAGACAGCCCAGTATGATGGTGCTAAGAATTAGTGTTGACTTCTTGAGAAACTTCTTGGAACTGACTCTGAGCTGATAAAGATAACTTGTGACTCCAGTTAAGTTTTAATGTTTAAGGTTTAGTGATTTGGTGACAGGATGCGGGATGCTGCGTCCCCTAATCCCAATTGGCTCAAACAACACGTACTGCTCCTTGTATTACATATATAGGGATTTTGATTTCTGCTTAGGCTAACAACTTTCAACTCACAGACGGACAGTACTTAGGGAAGGGATTTGCATTACGATTTACAAAGGACAAATTGGGTGTATGTTTTTTCCAAAGACCACAGAAACATTATCAGAATCGGATATCCCATTTCTATTGTTGTTACATAGCATGTAGCTCTCTGTTTGCATTTACTTCCAGCATTTCTTTGTGTCAATGATGCAGTGAAGTTCCTTGAGCCACTAAAATCATTTTTATAGTTTTGATCCGTCCGTCTGCCTGGAACGGATTCTTGTGCGTTAGAACTGGGTCTTATGTAATCTCAAACCTACCAATGCTTCTGTTCAGTTTAGCCGCAAGTGACCAAGCGTCAAAGGTCATTATGCAGCAGGGTTCTCGAAGGGAAAGAATACCTCCAAAATTAGGGGGTCCCCAACGACGAAGCAGCATTATTCCACTTTTCAGCTTTTACTACTTTGTGGAATTGGAATCGTATCTTGACCCTGAATGCAGTGTCCCATTTTGATTGACCTCCTAGATAACGAGGTCACACAAAATGGGGCAAAAGTACAACAAATAACGAACAAGAATTATCAAAATGCTATAAACTTTAAGTTGGAGAATGAGATCTTCGTTGCCTGGCGCTACTTTGACCAGTATGATTTTATTTTTTTCTATTTAATCTGTGAAGATTAAAATGGGTTCAAGCGCGTTCGTGGATGAAGTTATGCATCTATTTGGGAATTGAGTCATCCAAGGCTTATTATATGAATTGATTGCATTCTTCCGACACCCTGAAACATGATTTAGTAGCAGAATTTTTAAAAAATAACGTAATTCCGAAATCGATTCTATGTACAAAATTCTCCAAGGATGCCGACAAAGACAAGTTTATAAGGAAACTTATTATTGTCAGAATAAAAAAAAAGTATTTAAAAAAAAATTTTTTTATTCATATACAGGGAAGGCAATAGGGGTAGGATTTTGATTAAACGTGGTGATAAGATACAGAGTGATTCTGGAAATATTAATTTCTAACATTCAAAGCCAGGTTTTATTGGACCGGAACCCTTACAATGTCAATCGTTTATGGGGGTTGGAGTTCTAATTTGCACAATCAATTTACGACCTCTGGTTTATTGAAAAGCATAATAAAAATTAACTTTATTTTAATTCTTTCTGGTAGTTCTTCCTCGCATTAATTTTGTATAATGAATTAAAATTCTGCACATAACCTGCTGCACACTTCATTTGTACTCGAATTCTGCAAGACTCTCCAAACTTGTCATTCTGTTTTTGTAATTTCGTAATGTGAATTCCAGCATGGAAAATCCGACACACGTGGAATTAACGAGTTAGGACTATTTTTCATTTTCTAGAAAACGCGTTTTAGTCCTTATTCTGAAGTTTATATAAAAAAAAATCCTTTTCCTTTTTTCAGTTTTGGAAGCCAATGGGCTGGCGCTTCGTGGAAAAAATGGTAAAACGTGACTTATTCAACAAGCTTCTGTCAAATGGCATTATTTTTCAATAATTTTGTTTAATGTATTAATAAATTCTAATATTTTCTTTTGTTAAACTTCCAGACACGAATGATGCGTTTGTGGTAGTTGGGATTGGGAAAGATAAATTTACAACCTCCGTCCTTGAACGGAGAGTGAATCCCTTTGTATGGGAAAATGAAACATTTCTATTGTAAGTTTACTGCAACGTAATTTGTTCTTCTCCTCCTGTCCTTTACGGTCATTTTAAAAATTTTACAATTACGTGGGTGAATTTTAAAAAAACCCCAGGGGGATTCCACGTCAAGGGAATACGGCCGTCATCACAGTCTCCATCTACCACCGAAAACTCCTGGGTGACGAATGCCTTGGCGTCACCTCCATTTTTCTCCACGATTTCCAACCGACGCTGAACCCCAAGTTTATGACCTACGCTTTGCAAGGGAAGTCGGAAAAGTCCTCGGGTCAAGGTCAAGTGACAGTGCGTATCGCCTTTAAGGGAATAGGACTGAATGGGAGCAAAAGGGTTGTGGCGGGGCGGAAGAGCATGCGAAGCATTGCCGAGGAAGTGATCCAATCCCCTGATTTTTTAAACAAAAGGACAATGAGCCTGCGCAATATTGCACAAGTCCTACTAACAGAGCGGAAGTCACTGTCACAGTGTACGAAAGCCACGCCTCTAAATGGATCTGTGCTGGATTCAAACGAGAATGAAATTTGCAGGAAAAATAGTGGGAAGGAGGAAAAACCTTCAAAGTTAGTTCGTGTCCAATCCGCCAGGGGCTCAATTAATGCTCGGCGTGAAATTGAATCAATTGGAGACCAGGTCTACATTCGTCAAAAAGTGATTCCAAGGCCAAGGGGTTCCAGTTCCAGCGATGTCGAGGATTCAGTGAGTCAATCGAGTGAGGAACACGAAATTGGTAAGTGGCGCCACCTTTTATTTTTTGTCAGAAATGTAAAACAAGACAATAAACTTTTATATATTATATAAAAGCGCAAAAACTGATTGAAGATGCTGGAAGGAGAGCAAACGCAAGAAGGACTTCGAATAATATTGCTGAAGAACGTTCAATCCCATTTGAATTTCGTGGGGAAACTAAACAAGTGATTAAAATTTCACGCATGCGTCCAGGATATTGGCGCCATTTTGAAATATTGGGTTGTCTTTACAGAGCATCATCGAAATGGTTGTGGAACTGCGGAATCTGGTCAAAGTGCAGAATCGGAAAATTGAAGATTTGGAAGACTATATTGATGGGCGTCTAGCGGAAGTGATGGCAAAAAACCCGGGAGCATTGGAGATTTAAAGTTAGCTCGTGCCAGGCCGTGTTAATTGTTCCATTTTGTTGTACATTTTATACAGCGATTATCGTTCAGTTAGTATATAATCTTAAATTAAATTATTAATTGGCAAACAAGTCAGATTTATCCAAATAATTCAATTAGTGGCTGAATAACCCGGTTGGGCTCAAACGAATTGGCACATGCGTAGTCACTTAGCGTAACCTTCAGGTCGATCCCCGTAATACTCGTGACTATTGGCTCAAATACGTCGGAAAAAGTCGTAAAGATGTCGAGTAGTAAACTGATCAGTCCAAGCGTTTGACCTATCGTGTCAATGACAAAAATGAAATTTCCTAAAGGATATGAGAGATAGCGGGTAACGATGTAGTCGAGGAGTCCTAGAATTCCAAACCAACGTTCAATCTCTTCTGGAATTGTGGCAGGGAAGAGGAGGTTAACAACGAAAGTTATTCGTTCTTTCCCGCCGATAAAGTAGACGCTAATTAATCCATAGGCTTGGTTCAGGAGATGAAGGAACCAAGCAATACTCGCCTTGATGTAACCAGCCACAGTTAGTTCCAAGCTTAGGACCTCAAGGTCATGAAGAAAATTCTCGTAGCCGTCGCACTCTTCATCAACTTTTGTCGTCGGCGATTTTGGTCGTCCATGTGAGACTTTTCTTCTCCCAACTTGAATACGCTGCAGAGGCTTTTGGATTCCTTCCGGTTGACCTCTGCGACCAGGAAAAGTTGTAGGAGAGTCAATTAAATATGGTTTTCTAATCTTACCTCTGATCCCGCTGTTCCCAAGCATTGCTGGCGACCCCTTTATATCTCTGGTGTTTCGGTTGCCGCCAATTTCGTATAGACTGATCCAACTGACCACTGAACGTCACTGGAAAGTTGCAACTTGCGTGAAGCGGAGACGTGACCCGTGACAACTGGCCCTCCGTTGATTCGATTCCCATGGCGATCAGGGTGAGGACGACGGATGGCCAAGATCCAGAGCAAAACATTCCGCCGACCAGGGCCGAGGTTCAGAAATAACTGAGAGGGATTGGGAATGAATTAAATCGTAAGCGGGAATCGTAAACAAGTCATCAGTTGCAGTTTGCAGTTTTAATTTCCACCACCACCACCCTCCCTCTCCCTCTCCTTGTGTTCTACTCGTATAAATTAATGGAATAATCTATTGAAAATTCCATTTCAAAAGCGTAGCGTAACGATGATGATTCCCAATAGGACTAAAAATAACCTAAATTACACCTTCAAAAACTGCATTTTCTTTACTTTGGTCCGGTGATTATGCTTTTATCGTTAGGATTCAGTGCAGACGGTAGTCAGCGGGGAGTTGGAAGTGACGTTCATTTCATCCTAAAATAATATTGCTGCAGCTGTAAAAATTATTTTTGACTTGACCTATTAAACTAGACTGAAATGGAAATGGAAATAAATCAACTTTCCAATGGCACATAAGGTTAAGAGCAGCCGGTAATTGCGGATTATTAATTAATCCGCATAGGCCGAAGGTCATAACGGCAATTTAGGAATGAAAGAACCGATGCGGAAAATATATAAAAACCAATTAATATTTTATTATTTCATCGTCGTCTTATAAAAGTTTGGAAATTTTTGATTAATTCTACATCGGCTCAGCACGATAATATTACCCAATACTGAAGATCAAAGTGTCAAATAAATCAAATTTGGTTATGCGGATTTGATACGCATTTCAGTTCTTTTTGCTCGTAAATATTGAACATGTAATTACAAAACAAAAAATCAGTAGCAACTGAGTAGACTCACACACACACCCAGTAAAATGTGAGATGTTCCAGAGGAATTGTGAAATAATAATTCCCTGAATTCTTGAATGAAGTTTTATTTGGATTTAATGAATGGGTGCAATTGTGTGGTCACCCTAATTTCAGAAAAATTAATTAGCGGCCGAGTTTAATAA
>JAQIWD010000616.1:0-18786 GCA_034694825.1 Anurida granaria
ATTTATTTAATCGACGAGTTATTTCGACGAATTAACTACTCGACGAGTAGTCCTTCGACGAAAAGGCCGGATCCCGTTAATTTTAACTAAGTTTAGGCATGATTAATCATCGAGTCAAGGTCAGACCAAGGAGGCAATTAGGATCTGCAGGTAGTCAGATGCAGGTGGCAATGCCATCATGATGGCATGATCAGTCTTCCCCTGAAAGGGTTATGTGATCTAACGCCCGCCACTTCATATCATTAACCACGGTATCGGTAGGATAAATTTAAAGATAGTTAGTTCCTGATCCAGGATTTCATGAGTTTCCTCTTCTTCGTCGGTCGGTTTGGTTTGGTCACTTTGAGTTTCAGTTTTGATGGTAAAGTGTCAGAAGAAATCGGGGAATGTGGGATTTGGAGGGGAATAAGAAGCATAGGGTAACAGAATAAGCAGTAACAAAATGGGGAAAATCAATACCCCTCCAACAGCTCAGAGTATCTGGGGCCTCTCTTCAGAATTTTCTTCCAACTTCCTTTCCCCATTGTAATTTTGGTGAAAATAGAAAATTGGAGAGGGAAAGTGAAGGTCCCACTCGGATTCTTCGAAACATTCTCCAATGCATCTTAATTTGATCCATGATTTCAATTGTTTTTGTAATTTCTGAAACTTGAAATGAGGAATCTAATTCCCATTTCTGCTGCTAGTCTTACCCTATCCCTAACCTACGCCAATGATGTTTGTAATGTGTCTCAAAGTTTCAAGTGTTCTCTGCCTCATCCTAATGCTACCGCTGTTTTCTTTCCCCTCCCCAGTTTTCTATTGATTATCAACCCAAACAAGCTTTGTCACTTGATGCCTTGAATGAGTTTGTCAGTAGAATCACCACCCTCCCTCTCTGGATTAAATTCATCCATCCCTTCAACTAAATTAATTAGACTAGATCTTAATGTGTGTAGGATTCCGAACGTTGTTGTTGTCAGTTTTTTAAATGAAAAAAAAATCGTCTCAGGCTTTACGCTTTAGTTTATTCCTCCAGTAAAATTCTACACTGCATACCTTTTATCTGGATCTCAGAATTCTCTATTTTTAGCCCATTTTCCGTTCTTTACAAGAAGCATGTTTGAGAAGTCCAACTTAGGGAAGCTTACCTAGCTTAGTTCCAATCAAGTTAGGAAATAGAATGCGCCTCGTCCCAAGAAAGTGATAACTATGATTCTATGATTGGTAGTAAACAAAGGAAGGGTATTTATTGTGTTATTATTCTAGAACCCAAAGATGGAGGAGGAGATTAGATCGATTAGCAATTTGAGCAAAGAATTTGCCTTCGTTCCCTCATGCATTAGAACGTATTATTTGCAAAGTCTAATTGTTGTTGTCTATTCGCCAACAGTTTGTAATTGGAAAAAACTGGCAAGCTTCCCTGAGTGTTTAGCGTCACCTGGTGGTTTTCGAGTTTTCAGTTGTTTTGTTGTGCTAAATTATAAATCTGTATGTTAATGGCTCTGGGATTAAATTTAGAGGGGTTTTAGGTTCCTGTGTTCTGAGGTGGTACATAAAATAACACACAGGTAGGTTAGGTTGCGCTCTCGCTCAGAAAAGTTGGAGTTGAATCACCACATTTTCCAAGGGGTTTTTTGTTAGCAGACACAAGAGGAGTTCCTTTCCTTCCCATCATCCCAGCTAAAACGAAACCAAACTAAAGAGCTCTTCTGCTCTCCGCAGCGACGCGGTATGACGGAATAGATTTTTTCCCTCGAATCGGTATTAGAGGCCAAAAAAACTGTTGAGTGAGGGGTATGGCATGGCGGTGGCGATGACGCCAACGTTGCGTTGAGTTTGGGGATAGAGATGAAATGCTGTCTGTGGGTGGACTATAAAAACTATAAAGTGGAAGTTTCACTTTCTATATTCCTTTTCATTGAAGACTAGAAATTGGTTAGGTTGCTGATAAGAGGAAATTGGAGTTGATGGTTAAAATGAGACTGAGAATGAAGGATGAGGACGAGACGAGACACGAGAGTAAAGATGTAAACTGATGAATTAGAAAATCCGAAATTTTCGTTCGATTTATTCTTATTTTTGTCTTTTCTAGGTGACATACCATTGTAATTCGGCAATAATGGATAATTCCAAGTTCCCGAAAGATCAGCTTCGTAACATGGCCCGACTTGTCCAGCTCAGAAGTGGCCTCCGCTCCTGTGGTGACTACGAGCAGCGGGAAAGAGTTTCATCAGACTCAATTCCGCGTGAGAAGGCAACGTGCTTCGACGCATAATAGATTTAGAATGGTAGTGACTCTTGAATTACCTACCATTCAGTTTAGTAATCACATATTAATACTAAGTTTAGTTTAATTAGTTGCCCTCCAGCATTCCTATTTCTTCGCCGTTTCTTGTGACAGTGAACCCCAATTTGAAGTTATAACTTAAATGCCCCTCATTCGCTTCGAGATCTATAAGCTCCACCCTCATCATCAGCGTTACCAGCAGCGATATGAGTCAGCTCATGATGGTGCACTTGGCTTCTGCCGTGAATGCGGTCATTAGCTCGGCCCAACAAGTGAGGGAAATGGAAAAGGAGAAATTGAAATCCAATAATTCATCGTCTCCTTCCTCTAGTTCCTCAAGCGGTAGCAGTAGTGGCGGTTCACCCAACCCTCCGCAGCAGCAAGAAGAACCCTCAGGTGTCAAGTTCATCGAGATGAATGGACAGGCGGGTCAACCAATTCCAGATAGTTCCAATCCCAGTGCATCCTCATTCCGCGTGGTTGGCCTCTCCACTTCCAACTGTGAGTTCATTTTCATTGTTGTTTAAATACCAATTTCTATTCATCGTTTTTTTTTTGAAATCGCTGATTTCTTTTCTTTTCAATTTTTAGGTGGGACTTCACCAATGTTGCGATTTGGACAACCGAATGCGAGGACAACCATTTCTGTTGAAGGATCTCCGAGTCCTTCGCTATCGCCACACCAAATTATTAGGCTCCCTATGGGGCTGGCACTTCAACAATTGAAAGCCGCACAAATCCCCCCGTCAGGTGCAAGTGTCAGTGTTGCGAGTCTCCAACTTCCGAATGTGAACGGGATGAAATTGTTTCCACCTTTGATTCGCACAGGACGGGATGCAAGTCAAATATCCAGTATCGTCAACGTTATTCGAGTGGCATCTCCTTCTCCTGTGATAACGTCTCCACCCCCCTCCGTATTTCCACAACAACAATCAAAAAGTCCTCCGATATCCCTGCTGTTGCCATCGCAACCACCAGGCAATTCTTCCATTGATGCTCGGCCTGTTGATCAACAAGAAAAGACGAATGAGGTTTCGGTTGTGCCTGAAGACGCAGAAGTTTCCCAAGAATCAACAGAAAACTTGATTTCGACAGGCGATTCTGAAATTGGATTGGACAATCCCGTTTTATCAAGTCAGTCCCGATCTTTCACCGAACTGGTCTTAAGTGGCTATAAGCCCGACCTTGAAGTTAGGAGGGAACCACCTCGCCGGTCCAGTGTCGTTGTAGTTGAACAACCAAACACCAGTAACATGACTCCGAGTTTGTCCCCAGTGGTGCCAATTCGAGTTGTCTTACAGGATCACAACTACGTTGCTCAACTTCCCAGGCCGATCCCACCCGGGCCACCTTCAAAGGAGTCCGGCACCATGTCATTCTCCATTCCCTCGATCAGCAACTTCCTTACACAGCAGAGCAATCCGGGATTACCGGTTTACCCTAATAATCATACCCTTCCTATTTCATTTCCTCCTTTCAACCCAAGCGTACATGGTTCACCATCAGCAGCATCGCCACCAGCAGGAGCACCAATCCCCAAGAAAGGAAGGCGACCTCGGTTGACATCAGGGACACTTATCCCTACCTCGACGCCGAAGAAACCACGCCAGCAGAAGAGCATAGAATTGGATCCACATGGAACTCCAATCACGAAACCAAAACGGAAGTATGTCAGAAAGACGACGCCGCCATCATCATCTGAAGCAGGGGCACCCATTGGACAAGAAATCCTGAGGTTTGAGAACCCAATTGAACTTTCACCTCAGATCCCTACCATAAAACCAAGACAAAGAAGACGAAAGGCGGCCCATTCTCCAGTGTTTGAAGCATTGGTGATGCCAGATCAGGAATTTGAAGAACCGGAAAGAGCAAACAGTTTTCAAGGTCACCAAAGCTACTCCCATACCCCGCAACAACCTCCAGCCAATGCAGAGGATGACGAGAAGACAGACTCGGCGGAAGAAATTGATGATGCGATCCATGCTCTGAATTCGTTTCGAGAGAAAAGTCGAACACCGCCAATCTCATCTTCTGTCCGCCTCACTCCATCCCGTTCTCCCCCACGCCCATCTGACGAAGGGATTACTCGGTGCATTTGTGATTTCCTCCACGACGATGGGTACATGATCTGTTGTGATAAATGCTACGTCTGGCAGCATGTGGACTGTATGGGGATTGACAGGACGGACATTCCTGACACTTACCTTTGCGAGCTTTGCAATCCTCGATGGGTACGATAGACATCCTCTTTTTTTTTTTGCTTTTCCTCCTCATCTGTGTAATTAACAAAAGAAGGTTTAAAGTAAATGACTTATTTTTATTACTGCAGGTACCAAAGTCTCGAGCCCGAGCACTCCAGAGCCGGAAGATCCAGTTCACGAATCTCGGATCGAATTTTGAAGATGTGGATCAACTTCCTGACGATATCGGCGTGGATCCGGATGAGGAATTCTTCAAAAGAAACTCATTTGATGACAAGTCACCAACGGATCGTCAGTTGCGGCTCATGTCACCAGCCCCAATCCGAAGTACTCTTCGTCTCAAAAATCGACGCAAGACTCGTCCAATGCTGAACGGAGATCTCTCGGATAGTGACATGGATGTTCCACCTCGACCTCAACAGTTGCGTAAACCGAGGAGAACCTTCCGCGGACACAAGTATCCGAAATACCATAGAAATCTGGGCAAGAAGGATGGAATGGGAAGACCTGGAACTAGGAGGCCAAAAACAAGAGAGCCAGGTCGACTCAAGCGAAACTATGCAAAGAGACTTGAATTGGACAAAAGAGAGAAGCGGGAAGCTGGTGAGGTTCTACCACCACCGTATTCCAAGGACAATCTGGAACTTCATGTTGATCTCGACGTACAGACACACCAAGAATCGAATACAATGGACTCGGGGTTTTCGGGTGGTGGTGGTAGTACGACTGTTTCCGTTTCTCCAGATGAGAATGACGGTCATAGTGGCAGGGGCACTCCGATTGGTGGGGATTCCAGTGATGGAATCACTAACGGTTTCTACATTACACCAACCGGAGAAGTCAAAAAAATAAAAGCGCCCCGGAAGCAGGTGAGTTGAGGAACTTAACGAATTTCAAGCATCCTGATAAAAATGCTTCAGAATTGTAATAATGGCTTTCCTTTTTAGCAACTTCGCATAATCACTAACGGTCATCTCAGCCCACCACAAATAATCTCAACTGGTCCAAGCATTTCTGAGGCCCCACCAAACCCAAGTGTTGCCAAAGACCTTCGAAATCTTTCTTCGGAACCATCTTCTCCAAATAATGCTACAAGTACAAGTCTCTCTCCAACGGCTGAAGCGCCACTCAAACTGGTTACTTCTTGGGTTCCTGGATCATCCCTCCCAACGTCGCCAACGCTTAGCCCCTCCTACTCCTGTCCCTACGCGTCCTCCCCATGCTTGGACAAATACGAGGATGCAATTGCATCTCACTACTCTCAAGAGCTCCGAGCAAAGTTACCAAAGACAAACAGCATAGGATTCGAGTCCCTCGTACCTGAATTCCAACGGAATCTGGACGGACCCTCCAAATGGATCTTTGGCTCGGCGACCCTTGAGGGAAACAAGACAATGAAGATGCTCCTTGCTGCAACTGACCTGGACAAAGACGTTGCCATCATTGAATTCATGGGGAAATTCAAGACTCTCTCCCAGTTTGATTCTGGAATGTAAGATATCACAACTAATTTTCTTTCTTTGGGAGCAATCTAATAATTCTGCATTAGCAATTAGGGGGTTCGGGTGCTGCGTATACGGTTATGGGTGGGTGTGGGTTTTTTTTTGGTCTCTTTGAATTCTGGCTAAAGTGGTAAGAAATCGCTCGTGATCGGATTCAGTGCCTTATTAGGATTTATTTCTTTTTACAGAAAACGGAGCAGTAACGCAAATCCGAACAGCATCTTACCAGAACCGTTTGCATTTTTCTACCAAATTCCGAGTACTGGCGTCTGTATCAGCATTGACTGTCGAAATTACGGGAATGCGGCTCGATTCGTTCGACGCTCCTGTAAAGCTAATGCTGAAATACGACATGTGATGGTTGGGAAAGGCACAGTTCACCTCTACATTGTCAGCTCACGGCCAATCAAGGTAAGAAATTCGATTAATTATTATACTCTCTTACTCTTCTGTCAATTAATTAATTCCCTTATGTTTACTCATTAATTTAGGAGAATGAGGAGTTAACAATTCCACATGAGCACCAGTCCATCCCGTGGGCGGGTGCAAGTCATCAGCAAGTTCACGTGCTCCCACCGCCACTGCCGTGTGCTTGCTCAGGCCCGGGTGAATGTGGAGTGAGAGGATTCAGTCCGATGGGAAGTCCAGCGATTTCCCGACACCTTTCCTACACGTCAAGTCCGGTCGGTACCCCTTCGGAACTCTCGCATCAAGTTCCCAATTCGCCACCACCCGCTAATAGGAAGTTAGCAGAAGCAGAAGAGTAAGTTACGCGGGCTATCAAAATTTTGAACTTGTAACGGATTCACGTTTTTATGTTGTAACAACTCATGTTTTCATTGCAGAAAACCGCGAGGCAGGCGAATGAGCTCGAGAAGGACATCTACGATTGATAAGGAAATGATAGACGCTGCGCTGGCAGTTGAAACCCCAAGTACCACAACTGCTGAACCCGAGACTTCAGGCTCAAAGATCCATCGAGGTGAAGAAAATGAGAAAGAAGGAGATGCAAGACAATCGAAAGTTGATGAAGTTGCGACTCCGCCGTCTCAAGGTAAGAGTCAATTAAAAAAAAATTATTTCCTGGTTGTACAAAGTTAACTTAAGTTTTAGTTTAATTTAATCCTAGTCTCAATGGTAAATTCCAAATATTGTTTTATTGCAGTTTCATCTAATACACGAGAAAGATCAAGCAGGGTGAAGAAACCGGTAGTCGTTGCTGACACCTCAATTGGTTCTTCAACGGACGAAGAGTACAGCCCACCAACCAGTCGGCGAAAAACCGAGCCAGTTTCTAGCACAAGACAGAGGATTAAGTCAGTAACGTCAAATCGTGATTATCAAGAACCCCCAACAACTCCACAACCATCCATTTCTCATACTCCAACAGTTCCAAAATCCAAGTCGCCAACTGAAACGAAAGCTCTCGTAAGTTGTAGTTGGATTGCTCTAATTACTGAACTGTTTATAATCAACTTTGAATACTCATTTCAGACTCGGGAGGAGAAGAAGTTGCAGCAAGTGCTAAAACTTATTCAAAAAATGGAGACGACCCAGAAACGGAGGGAAAACCGAACAATTACAAAGAAGGACACTCTAGGGAAAAAGGAAGATGGGATCCAGAATGAGCCGCTCGAAGAAGAAATACCAAAAGAAGCTCCCAAGGAAGTACTACCAGTTACAGTTCTGGCAAAAGCAAAACCCCATCGAGCTCCAATGAAATTCTATTCGAGTAAACGCAAGGGGTAGGAAAATTAACACTGTTTCAAAGATAATCATGAATGCGAATTGTGAAATTAATATGACCCTTGTATGTCTTGCAGGAAGAAACGAAAACTCCCAGCAAAAGGATCCACAAAGCCACAGATGATAAATCAGAGGCTCTCAGGAAGCGCTGGGGAGCTCAGAGCAACTTCCACTGAGTCTGACGTCAACTCGGCAGATGAGTCTGGACGGCTTGGTATGTCACCTGGAAGGGAAGTTGGGACTGCCAATTTTCGATTACCCAAAACAAAGAAGGTAAGTTGACATACAAAGAATTAAAATCAGGATATTTTTATTTAATTTAGGTAGAAATAAAAAACACGATTCTGCTTTAATGAAATTAGGCGCTGATGAGCGACTGGATGCACGAGAGCACGGACCCTCGATACGGTGCCTACGGAAATGCTAATCCGTCTGCAGCCGAACCAAGCCTTCCTTCCCAGTACATCAGGCGACCAAACTACATTCATACCACCCCCACCTCCATACCAGGACCTCATGGCCAAGCAAGTCCATCTTCCGGACTTCTCCAATTTGGAAACCAAGTTGCGGATGCTGGGTCAGCGAAGAAACGGTGGCTGAGACAAGCAATAAGCGAGGAGACGGATCCATTGAGCGTTAACCATCCCAGCCCTACGTCAACATCAACAAATAACTCAAGGCCAAATTCCCCAGTGGTTGAGTGTGCGGCTCCACTGAAGAAGCGTCGGATAGCACGAGCCTCAATGTCATCAGAAATGTCAAATACGCCACCCTCGACACCATACACGCAAGGAAATGGAATTGGCTATGATCAGGATTCACAAGATCGAGATCATGGTGTTCAACAATTCAGCGACCTTTGTTCACTCCAGTCCCACTTACTAGAATTGACTCAGAACATGGCCAATAATCCACTCCCTCCTACAAAGAGTTACGACATTACTCTTCCTCCAACACCAAGCTTGACACTGGGACTCGTGAGCACAGTAGCCGCTACGGAAGCCAAGGCTGTCGGTTATATGTCTTTCGATGACATTTCGGATGATGAGGAACCGATGGGTGTTCCTATCATGGAGTCTCCAGAACGAGATCATGTCAGTACAATTGAACAGAACGGGGACGACAAAGTCGAGGAACTGGAAAGTGCTTCGAGACTGCCCCTGGCTTTGGATACTACGGACTCCCCCCAATTATCTCCTCGGAGAGCTCGATACGTCTCAAGATGGGATCAGACGGAACGAAGCCCGACCAAATGCAGTCCACTCCTCTTCAATTCAATTCCGGAAGTGCTTACTTTTGTACCGATTTCAGCCGAGGATGACGGTGGACGAACTCTCATGAACAATTACAATTTCAAGAGCACGCTGGGACTCGTCAGGAATTCAGACGAACCGTCTGAGGAGGTTCTTGAAGAACTCACACTGACGATTCCCCCATCAGAGCATAAGAAAAAGTTGCAGCTTGATTTAAATGATACCCCACTCAAACGGAAGGTATTTCACTGTTCACATTTTGACTTCTCCAGAATATCATAGAATGTGATATAATTTTCTGGTTTTGTAGTTATCAATTTTGGAGTACCGAAACCGGAAGCAACTGGATACAAGCAAGGATGAGTCCCCAAATTCGGAACAAACCTCAGCAGAAAATTCTCAAACTGCTCTCTCCGGCTCTGGTTCAGATTCCGCTGAGTCGTCAAACAGTCCTTCCTTTCAAGGAAGAGTGGAAGTATTAGTAGAAAGTCGAGGTAAGGTTTTCTTGCAGAAATGAGCAATATAGAATCGCTTATTTGATCTACGGGTGAATTTTGTAGTGATTGAAGATGCGTTGCCATCATGGAGTCCAACCCCAACTGCTGCAGAAAAAAAACGGGAAGAAATGTTGGAGAGAGTGCAAGGAATCTTACGCCGGCGAGACACAATTTCACCAGTTACAACTCCGACACCAACAGCCTCGGCTGAAATCCCAACTCCGAAACCCGAAATTGTCACAAAGGTCGTACCCGAGAAACCAAGAGTTAATGGTGTGTTCCCATTTCAATCGTATTCGTAACTACTCAATGGGTGGAACATAAATCATTTGTTGTCTTGGAATTTCAGGTGACAGTACCTACTGGAACTCTGGGCCACGACCACTGTACTCATCATCCAATGCCGGAAGTGGTGGGCATCGCCTCTCTGTCCCAACCCCAGCAGCTCTGAAGCAATCCGGAATGCCACCACTTCCGCAACACCTCCTTCCACCCACTACCCCCACATTGGTGGTGAACGGGAAACCCCCTTCCACTACTGTCACCACCACCATCACAACAAACGGAATCGGGGGATCATCTCTTCATTTCCAGCATTCAAATACCATACGGCCCAGCAATACTCTCCGCCTCACGCGCCCCATTTCACCCGCCGTGAATGCGAATAGTGTTCCTGGACGAATCATCATTGGCGGACTTCCCAGTGGACATCTAATCCCTCCACCCCCGGGTTCTCTGCCATCCACAGGTCCACAGCAAGCCCAACCGTATAGATTCTTCACCACCAAAGGGTTCTACCAGTGACGACGGGGTCTGAGGAGCAAAGAGCATCACATCAATCGAAGTACGCACAAAGTGAGCGAAGAAGGGTCACAGGATCTCATTACCAAAACCAAGGAGTGCAATAGGAGTAACCTCCCAATCTCTCGTACTTATTTCCAAAGATGTTTAGAATTACAGAGTATTTTAGTCAGGGGAAGATTGAAAGGACAGAACACTACAAGTTACAGCAGTGAAGCAATGCGGATGCTGTCAAGACTCAGATTCAAGTGACAAAAGGAGATGACCCACATCGGCACGGCCTAAATACAGAACCTACAAAGTTATCCCTACGCGTAAGAAATAACACTACGACAACTATTTACGGAAGAAAGAGGGACGACGATTGGTGCAGAGAAGAGCAACAACTACACGAGTACAAATTTTTTTTCTACGCATTTTTTCGTTTGTTTTTAAATATTCATTAGTAGGTTACACTAATTGATTCCTAAGAATCAACGAAAGAGAGGCAAGAGAGTACAGAATATTTATGAGGAATGTACATTTTAAGAATGAAAGGGTTGAATTGCATCAGAGCACTAAGAAGTCGGGAGTGTTATTTATTATTGTAATATTGTAAATATAGTTAGAATACAATAGTTATTACTATAAAATCTATTTTAACACAGAGACAGGTGTAGGAGGATACTCGTTTAGTTTTAGCTCTAAATCCTTAGAATCTTTGTAGTAGTGTTAGTATTATAAATTAGGGAGTAGAAATTTAGTTACCAACTTGGGCCGTGAGTATTTTCAGCCTCACAAACCTTATTGTCTTGTCTCTCTATTAATTAATTAGTTAGGGAGCAACTCCCATTTTACTACTGGTTAGCTTTAATATACTTCTTGTATTAATCATCTTTTTTGTGGGTAACGGGAGGGAAAAGGGTTTAATAGGTTTAAGGTCAAGGTCCCACCCAGTGAATTCAGCATGAGAATAAGATCAATTGTTATTAGTACTACTGCTAATCTTTTATTTTTTACTTTCTGAATGTTCTAATTGGCTATCCATGTTTCTTAGAATCTTACAGATTGGTTGGTATGTTGGGTAGCCAGGGTTTTAAGTTGGTATTTTAAGTGGGCTGAGTAAGTAAGCACCCGAATGTTTTAGAAGGAGAAGAATCTAAAGAATCTATCATTCATGAATGAGAAAACAAAATTGAAAATACCCTCACACAAGAAAATTAGTAAATTAAAAAGAGAAAAATTAAATAAATCGGAACAACTCTGGGCATGAGAGTTTCCACACGTTTAGAATCAAAATGCAATAACTTTCGATCGTTTTTATTTACAAATTTCCAGTTTTCTAGTCAGTTAGCTTAAGAAATGGAGGACGGGCAAGAAATGGAATGTGACTGGACGGAAAGGTTCTCATGATTGGTTCCTGGAACTAAGGCAGAGGAAATGGACTGCTCTGATTGGTCAAAGAGGGTGCTGGGCCGAGTTAGATGACCCCCAAGCTCTTGCCAACTTTGACAAAAGCGTCAATTGTTTGCTGGATTTCCTCCGGTTCATGAGCTGCTGAGATTTGGACACGAATCCTGGCCTTTCCTTTTGGAACCACTGGATAACTAAACCCAATCACGTAGATTCCTTCATCTGGAATTGGATCAACCAATCAGGAATTAGCAAAACGATTAATAATGGGGTCGTGACTTGTGATCCTTACCGAGCATCCTATCCGCATATTTCGAGGCGAGAGAGGCTTCTCCAAGGAAAACGGGACAAATGGGATGATTCTCTCCAAGAATTGTGAACCCTGCCTTGGTCATACCCTCCCGAAACTGTTTTGTGTTCTGGGCAACTTTTTGACACAAGCTGGAACTCCCCATGAGGAGGTCAAATACTTTGTTGGCACAACCAACGACTGGTGGTGGAAGGGAATTGGAAAAGAGGTAAGGTCGACCCCTCTGACGAAGGAGGTTGATTAGCTCCTTGGATCCCACGGTGTACCCACCACTGGCTCCGCCCAGCGCTTTTCCCAAGGTTGAATTGATGATGTCCACTCGTACTTTCTGCCCAGATGCCTCTTGAAGGAATTCCTCAGTCCCCCGTCCCGTAGAACCAAAGAATCCGGTCGCGTGACACTCATCGATGAAGACCATCGCGTTGTACTTTGAAGCCAACTTGCAGATATCCACGAGCGGAGCGACATTTCCATCCTGGAAGGAACAGAAGTGATTGGATGAAAGCAGTTTTACAAATTATGCATAAAAATCTGGAAATAAGCAAAGTTACCATGCTGAAAACACCGTCTGTGACAATGAGTCGACGTCTTGCCTTCTTGTTGTCGGCTTCAATTAGCTTACTCTCCAAGTCAGCCATATTGCGATGACTGTAACGCCATTTCTGGGCCTTGCAGAGTCGAATCCCATCAATGATTGAGGCATGGTTGAGTTCATCTGAAATCACGGCATCTTCTGGCGTAAGGATTTGCTCAAATAGCCCAGCATTTGCGTCAAAACAACTCGGGTACAGAATTGCATCTTCTCTTCCATGGAACTTTGCAATTTTCGTTTCCAGTTCCTAGGAGTAATCAAATCCAACGTTCAATGGAACCAAAATCCATCGACCATACCCACCTTGTGAATATCTTGAGTTCCGCAAATAAATCGGACAGAGCTTAGTCCGGCTCCATACTTGGTCAGAGCAGCCTGTCCAGCGGCAATTACTTCCGGATGACTCTGAAAGCCGGAAAAAAGGAAGGTGATCTTAAATTTTCTGTTTTATAAGACTTGTTGGATGACTTACAGAGAGCCCAAGATAATTGTTGGCACAAAAGTTTAGAAGTGTCTTGGAGTTCCCTTTAACTTTAACATGAGTCCCTTGCTTCGTTGTAATTACTCGCTCCGTTTTCCATGTCCCGGCACCTTGGATTTCCTGCAAGAATAATATAATTGACAGATGAAAATTATAATACCAATTATCTTACATAATACATGTTAAGTGGGCACTTACCGATAATTCCTTTCCTATTTGCTCATTGAAGCTCTGCAAGGCGTTACTGCTGTAATGCTTTGCAAATAAGCTTCGGGATGTCCTTAACAGGGGAATGCTCTTTGTGGAGATCATGTTGCTTTAGCTTTGACGAAGTAATTGAATTAAAAATGAAAACGAGTAAAGGTAAAGTAGGAGGTATCGCCTTGTCTAAATCCCACAGAAGAGGAATCAATCTCATGGACTATATTTAAGCAAATGAATCTCCCCTACTGCACCAGTTGTCTCAAGGTCACGCCCTTCCTTTTCCAATCCATCCTTTCCTTAACTCTTCATATCAAATTCCATTTCTTTTGTTCTCCTTGGAGAAAGGGTAGTGTCGTGTTGTCCAATTCAGAATCCCAGCAACACTTACCATCACGTGTTCCGAAAAGCAAATCAATTTCACCGATAAAGGATGAAGTGAACCTGATTAACTCATTAGAAAATAAATGGGGTACATCGCCAAAAATCCAATGGTGATGTAGTTGTGATTTCCCTTGGTTTACTCTGAAATTAGAACAAAATAGGAAATGCATGCAAATTATCCTAAACTACTTTTACTCAACTTTTGGATTCGGGGAGGATTTAATTTTTACTGGTCTAATTTTACACTACGAGCAAGTGTTAGGATCTCTTTATGGAATTCATACTCGTCTCCTCGAGAGGATGTAACTTGGATTTTACTGGAGCGGAGACCTTCAAGTACCCGTTCCTTCTTCCGTTGAAACTCTTGACCCTTCTTCTTCAACTCTTCCCTCTTTGTCCCAAAAGACGCCACGACGAGTTCCTTATGAATCCACTTCCGGAGAATCAAATCCGCTTGGTGAATTTCATTCTCGGCACAAATCCGCCTCTCCTTTTCGATTTCCTCAGGGGAGATCTTGATGTTGGGAGGTATTGGATTCTGGAGCGTGTAGAGCAGCGTCTCATAAATCAACTGCTGAGTGGATGGATCAAGGACATCCGAAACTTGGAGGCAGAGAAAATCTGCGGGATTTTGCATTGGATTTGGTTCTTCCAACTTCCGACTCATGTCGTCGATGACTGTACTTGGAATCCTAGCTGCTTCATCTCGTTGGAGGTTCCGCTCTTGACAGGATTTGACCGCAGCAGTAGGATACAAGACGCAGAACCCAAGCTCATTTGCTTTTGCAATTTGATAAAATTCGTTCCTCATACTTTTGTAGTAATTATTGTCATCGATTAGGAGAATTATGTCGTTAGAGAAGGAGAGTGGGTCGACGGTGTCCAATTTTGTGGTCACTTGAGAGATGAATGCAGAAATGAAGGCACTTTTTGGTAGGATTTCGTCCGCTTCTGAAGACAGCCCGGAGTAATCGAGCTGATGATGAGTCAATTCGATCAAGGGCTTTCCTTCCTGGAGTACTTGAACCAAGTGAGTCAGCATTCTGAGGAAATTCGTCCGGAGGGTTTTTGCTAGGTTTGTCTGATTGGAAAATTGGGATTGGACTTGGAGGGGGACAATAACATCGTACTGCAAGAAGAGAATTAAAGGTGGTTTGGCAGATTCCAGATCTTTTCCTGCGACGAACTTGATGAGTTCCTGACACAAAGTTGTTTTCCCGCAAGCAGGAATCCCCATTGTTGTTACCAATGAAATTAGGCGTTTCTTATTATTCTCCTCCATTTCAACTAAAGTTCGCCAATGAGCAAAAGTAGCTGCCGGACTTTCACGTTTTTAAGTCACTGGCTGATTGTTTATTCCTTATTCTCTTGCTGTTTATTAGCAAGAACCCGGGCAGATTCTTCGTACTCTTTCATTTTTCTCTCTTGAAAATCCGGATTGATTTCCACGTAACTTGCCATTAGACGCTGATTGGCATTTATACGCTTTGTAATGCACGTGTCAACACATGTGATTTCATCATTCTGGAGGTTCAGACTACCCATATCGTAGACACATTGCTTGAAACAACTCTCGCTTAACTTGTTGAACAGGTAAAGGAAATCCTTCAGCTAGAATAGAAAATAGAAGTCATTTTAGGAAGGACGAATTCGAACTCCCCATTTTATTTTATTAAGTTTCTAAAATAACGAGTAATACTTACGTTTCTCAATTCGCCGTAATCCATATGTACTGCAGGGGTTAACAAACGAGAAACGCATAAAAGTAATTTGCGAGGTTCTAGATTAATTAAATCATTTGCAATTATCACGTTGTTAGAATTTAAGGCGCCGAAAACATGTGGATGGTCGGTCCTTTTTTTTAATCAACTTCGGAATTCCGGTGCAAACAAATTCAAAAATTTAGTGCAAATTTTGAAGGCATTTTGATTCCCGCGCAGAACCTCGAAACTATACGGGTTCAGAAAAAAAAATTTCTTTCGCTTTGATTTAAATTGAAAATTAAACCAATTAGTAATTAAATTAATTAAAATTTGTTAAATTAATTAAATCATTACAATTATTTAATTAAAAGAGAGCAATTAAAACACGCGTGTGAACTACATCAGTACACAAATCTGAAGGATTTGAATTGGGCAAAATTATGGATGCCATTCCTAGAATGTAAAGCGCGGATTTACGAAATGAGCGTCACTTTTTCCTAATCAGAATGAAAATGAGTCAAACTCGAACTTCCACAATCTTCGGTTGTGTAAACCTACGAATCATTTCTCTAAATTGGGTCCATTGACCTCTTAAATTTTCCAGGCAGGTGATCATTTTATCCTGAACAGTATAATTCTCGTTAAAATATCATTAGGATTCATTATAAAATTGCGATGCTTTCGCGGAATTATGAATGCATTAGAAGGAGATCCTCTTCTCTCGTAAAAATGTTTATTTGTTGGTTGTTTACAGGGTCATTGCTCGTGGCAGGTGAGTTGGGATTGACCAAGGCTCATCTTGACCTCTCACCGGCGGAAGACAAACCCTCATTTAGTTACTGCATTGGCCCAGAATGCTCGTCGGAAGAAGACGCAGATGGACAAGCGTGAGTAACTCGAACGTCTTTTTTCATTTTATTACAGAAATAACAATTTCTTCTTATTCATTTCAGTGTTAATGATGAAGGAATGGCTGGAAACTCTTCCGGTTTCAACTGCCCATCGAATGAGACCAGTGTCCATCCTGATCTAACAGATTGTCACAGGTGAGACTGTACCTGATTCCAGAGGTCAAAGTACGGCTATAAAACATGTTTTATTCTTTAGGTACTACATTTGCTTTGAAGGGACTGCCACTCTCCATGTAAGCACGAGGAAAAGCAGTTGCATCAATTCCGAGTACTGAATTTGATTGATCTTCTTAGGTTTGCCGACCTGAAATGGGGTACTTGCCAGAGTCCGAATTATGCGTTTCCGAAGAATTCGTGAGGTCATGCCGGGTCGTCAAATGTCACCCGCATAGGAATGGGATTAGGAATGATCCAACAGACTGCACACGCTACTACAACTGCTTCTTCGGGCATCCCTACCATTTACGATGTGCAACTGGAACTAGATTTGACCCTGTCAGTGGGCAATGTAGCAGCAAAGTCCCATGCCTTGCTGGAAGTGAGATACCACTACTGTCAAATTAATCAATCCCATAGCTTTAATTGTGATATTTGGCTCATTTTTGTAGCTCCTCATAACCACACTAGGATGCTGGAGGTGGAGTTCTTGAATGTCCTCTGAGTATTTTTTTCGAAAGCAATTTTAATTCAAATGTATAAAATAAATCCAGTTATTATTACAAAGCACAACAACCATAAAAATCAATCAATTGTCACATTTAAAATCAATGGCACTAGATCGTACTTATAAAGCATGTAAAACAGGGATACACGCCAAAATGGCAAAGGAAAAAGGCTAAAAGTAAAGCCTGGTTTAAAATCTACTTGAAGAAGCGTCTAGATTTCCTTTTAATTTTTAGCGGACCAAACAGCATGAACCGCAAAAAGTCACGCGATTTATTAATTAGTTCTTTAGTGTTCTGATTGATTAGCAGCGAAAGATGCCAAGCTAGAATTTTTGTCGATAAAATATTACCCCTTTTTTTTGTTTTCCATGATAGGATTCATAACGACATTTTAATTGAGGTAAATTGAGGTTAAGTTGAAACATTTTGGCAGAATTTTCGCAGTCTAATTGACATTTTCCGCATTTCAAGATGTCAAAGTTCGTATTGGTCCTCTGTGGCGTCCAGCTCCTCCTTTTATGCGTCCAAATGGTCACGAGCAGTTTGGACGTACAAAATGAAGAACTCAAGAAAATCAGATGCAGGCGCTGGACATTTTTCCAGACTTATCCAAATCCTGACAATTGTCACGATTATTTTATTTGCAGTTTTGGAGTTGTGCATAATGCGAGGTAAGTTAAAATTAAGGCCTCAATGTCCGAGTTTGGCCGAATGACATCTACCTTACTCAGTTTTCGGCGCTGATTCCGAATATGTAATCTGTTTTGAGCGCTCACTTCTGGTTTTGGAGCTATGACCTTTCAAAGGTCACCTAACTCTATGTTAATGTGAAAAAAGTTATTTTTTGGAAAGTCGCCGAATTTGACGGTTGGATTGTTTTGAGTATAATAATAAATATTCTGACCATTTCGTGACATTTTTCGAAATTTTTAATTTCTGCCAAATTTGATAAATTTATTTAGTTTAGTTAAGGTTAGGTTAGATTGAATAAGGTAAAACGCGTTTTCAATCAACTTCCAAAAAAATTTTTTTTCACATATGGGGGGTTCCGTCACAAAGGTCATAGCTCCGAAATCGGAAGTGAGCGATCAAAACAGATTGTAGATTCGGAATCAGCGCCGAAAACTGAGTAAGGTAGATGTAATAAATATCAAGTTTGGTCGAAGGTGAAAAATTAAAACTAAATTGAATACCAAGTTTTGATTTTCTTAAAATCTGTTTTATAGTTGTGGAGTTATTCTCGCTTACTCTCCCGAGTACCGAGCGTGCGTTCAACAGCGTTACGTCGATAGCTGTGGGAGTAAGTTACATCGCCAAACTGCTGTGCTCGTTTCGTTCTTACAGTAATAAAATAAATGCCATGTATCTTGTTTTTGTTGACCTGAGATTTCTGTTCCTTTATTTGACATTTGACAAATTCATCCAGATTCTTAGGAGACTGGTCACAACTACACACTTTTATTTTAATTTCTCCAGATGTGACGTGTGAGTATGAAGGTTTATACCCGGACAACAATGACTGCACGAAGTACTTCCTATGCATCAATGAAGATTACATCCATCTTCCATGTCCGCGGGGATTAGTTTACAATGCGACAGTTCAGTATTGCGTTCCGGGGAATAATTGCACCGCGGTAGAAGGTAAGACGAATTGGTTGGGAATTGGGATAGCTAATTTAATAATAGTTTGAGCTGGCGGCAATGGAGTTTTTTAACTTGTAGTTACTCCAGCTCCAGTAACTTCTCCACCAGTGGTTACCACCACTCTTCCACCAGTTGTCACCACTCTTCCACCAGTTGTCACCACTCTTCCACCAGTTGTCACCACTCTTCCACCAGTTGCCACCACTCTTCCACCAGTTGTCACCACTCTTCCAC
>JAQIWD010000617.1:0-18780 GCA_034694825.1 Anurida granaria
CAAAGGAAACTTATTAAATTTCAAAGCAAATGTACGAAAAACTGTGTAATTTCAAAGCAAATGTACGAAAAACTGTGAAATTTCAAAGAAAATTTGCGAAATTTCAACGAGAATTTGTGAAAATTCAAGAAAGTTTGAAATTTCGCAGAAAGTCAAAGTGGCGCCATGTGATGTTGTACGCTTTTGATATGCAAAACGTAAAAGAAGCGCTTCAAGGACGTTGGTAGGAGGCTCCCCGAGTGGTTCCCTCATCAGGGAAAGGAGAGGCGCTCATTCTTCTCCTTCTTCTGACTTTCTCTCCTGTCTAAAAGAAGCTTGGGAGACAATTTTTCTTTTGATGGGAACTAATAGTCCATTCCTTTTGAAGTGGATCTTAATCTCTCCCTCCACCTGTACTGGTACTACCAAGCTACTCGGAAACGGGAAGATTCGGATCACCGACGGGACGTGATGTTAAGCTTGAGTGAGTGAGTGGAAGAATGCGTTCTTCCAATTGTATTTTGTTCTTCGGAATTCCGCTTCTTCTTCTTCCGACCTAAACCTGGGTCTCCCGGTTTCCCCGTCTGTCAATCTCCCGAGTCGGGGGATTCGGGGGGATGCTGGAATCCCTGGATGATTCTCTCTGAGCCTCCTGAGGGGAAGTCAATGGATGTTGATGGAGTCTTAAGTGGCTGCCAGTACTTGCGGAGTAAAACTACCCAACGTACTCAACCCACGGCGGGGAAGACAAGACAACCCAAAGACCTTCAAAGGGCGCCCTCAAAGAGTCTCTCAGACTCAATTTTCGAACCTTGGAGCTCCAGCTGAGCTTCTCTCTCCTTGACGGCGGGATCTTTTAAATATTGAGGACTTTCTGGGGGAAGACGTGGGAGGGGAGCGAGTAATGGACCCTTGGAGGTAGTTGACTCTCCCTGGTACCTTTGTTTGGTGGATTCCTTAGGGATTTGGAACCAAGTGAGTTTCTTGTTGTGAGTGGATGGTTTCCTTTCAGAATATTTAAGGAGAGTTGATAGGGGCGGAAGAATGAATCTCAAAGGAGCAAACAGATTAATAATTCAGAGGACAGAGGACGAGGGAAAGCAAGGCGCTGGAACTGGGAAAAGAGACGCTAAAGCCGAGGAACAACGACCGAGGAATAAGAAACTCCTTCAAACCCACCGCCATTATAAATAGGCTGAGATTTCAAGCAAACCTAACAATGCCAGTTGGGTTTTAGTTGAGGAATGATGAATCTTTTGTACTTTGATGTTCCTTTTGTCCAATGGATTCTTGGAAATTTGATAAGGAAATGCGGAAATCTACAAGAGCATTTTGGAAAATAGGATCCGAGCGTCATGCAGCGTTCATCTAACCTGCGGGATCCATTCTTTTGTAGTCCGACCTCTTTTAATTGAATGTCACCCCGAATACAAGATGGGGAAGCGTGAAATGGAGTCCAGCCCCACCACCAGCATCAGCGATCAGTTACCTGTTGCTCATCTTCCGTTTTCACCCTTCCGAGTTCTCATATTTCCAAATATAAAAATGGAATATTGACATTGGCGGGAGAAAAAGAAATATTTCCAGACGAAATGAAATGATTTCTTCTTTCTTTGAATATCTTTTCCCTTTCCTTTTCGAAGGCGAGGAATCGGAAAAAAGTACGATTAAATGCGTGCCATTGAAACGGGACCATTTCCGTTTGTCAATTCCCTCGACAGAGGGTGTTAGATATGAAGGCTCTAGGACCGTAGGATGTAGTTGTAGTTTCTCCCTCCCTTGTCTTCCTGGATGTGTTGGGTTGTAAAGCAATTCGGATGTGCTGGAATGCGATCCATTTTTGAAGGAAGTCGTTTCTTGGATCCAATTGAGTGGGGGAAATTCTCAGAGAAACATTTTTAATAAAAGGAAACGAGCTCCGAGAAGGAGAATTTCCTTTCGTTTATTTCCTCGTAGAGACAATTCCCGCGTCTTTTCTGTAAATTATTCCCATTTGCCCTTCTACCCGGGTAAGGGGGGAACAAGGCCGGGAGTCCCAAATCCAATTTAAAGGTCATTTACATACAATGGAAAGAAGACCCTCATCATCATCTGTACGAGGAAGACTCAAATATTACCGCCATTTCCGTAGCATTTCAGGCAGAGTCCGAAGGGTCCTCATCCTAATCTAAGATCCCTCACTTCCCCCATTTTAAAATGTGTAACCAATCCAGAAAAAAAGGAAGAAAAAAGGAGAAAGTACCCCGAACCACTTTCTCATCTCTTTTACTTTCACTTCAGGAAATGGGAGATTAGATATAAAAAATAAACCCAAAAAACTTTATCCACTCGAATCCACTCCGCACGTACACCTCGTTACAACACTCAGGAAATCACCAACATACTTTTAGGAAAAGTAATTCAGGGGCTTAACTCTCTTAAAGTACGTTTAATATCCCACGATTTGGGTTATGAGAGGTTCGGCCGCCTCCACTGATTTAATTCTCCAACGCAAAGGGCATTGACCCCCCTCATCTCACCTGCATCCTACGTCAAATTTGGCTTTAATCAATTCTAATAAGAATTTGTCTCGTTTTTAGTTCATTTCCATGTTTTTTTATTCGATTTTGTTCCTTTTCTTTCCGTTTATGGTTGACCGAACGGCTGGGCTTGTTTTTGTCCGTTTCCGTCTGGTTTTGCCGGTTTTCGTTACGTTCCGGTCGTTTTCGCTCGTTTCCGACCGATTCCGGTGGTATCTAGCCCGTTTTCATTAAAAGTGACCGGGAACATTTCTGAAAATTGGGAAATGACAATTAACTCCTCCCCCCTTTCCAATTTGTTTTAGGCCAAGTTTTCTCTGGCGGGAAAATTGGATTGGTTTGAAATGGGATCAGGGAATTAAGTAAAGGGAGACTTCCTCTTCTCGAATCTGGCAGTGGTGATGGTGGTAGGGAAGTTTATATTAAGACGGTTTGGGTTGGTTTTTATTGGTGGATTGGGTGAATGGATAATTCGGCCGAGTTTATTGTCTCCCGGGCGTCTGAATGAGGGTTTTATATGAGGAAATAAAAATTGGATGAGGATTTGGCTGGAAGGGATTGAGCTAGGGAAGAGCTAAAGGACTAAAAGGGAAGATTCGATAATAAATACCCGAAGCCCTGATACCCGTAGTAGCATAGGCGGGGAAGATGCAAAACGGAACCCAGAAGGCCCATTAAACCTCATTCAAATCAAAGCGCGAATTCCAAAACATTCAAACTCTCTCTCCTACCCACCAATCCCCATTTTTCTTTTTCTTTTTTGCCTAGTCTTCAATATACTTTTTCTTAGTACTTTTTAGCCCTTCAGCTTAAGGTTTCTCCTTCTGTCTGTCGGATTATGTTGTTGAGGGAGTAGAAGTGGAGTGGGAGTCGAAGAGAAATGGCTAGGTGAGTTGAATCCCGAAAAAGTTGTTTTGGGGAAACCTGAGACTACTTTTTCTGCTGAATCAGATGCGTCTTTCTTTATCATTTTCTGACATCTGACAGTCGAAGGAAGTTTTCGGATGAAGTCTTACGAGTTTTCCCTTTTCAGATCGCGTGATAATTCTTGCATGAAATAAAGTCGAATGGGTTTTTCCATACAAATGGAAGGGAGAAGCTCATCTTCAAAGGGAAAGGGAACTTTCTCCTCCTCTTGTATAACTATGCCACATTGTTCCCGTCTTCCCTTTTCAAAACAGTCTCTCAGTGCAACTTTCAACCAACGCAATGAGCCTCGGATCGGTGATTATGAAAGAGAAACTTTCAGATCCAGCACAACTTACCTCCACCGTCGCCTCCAATTGGCCCACGGTGGAGCTGGAGGAGGAGTTGCAGGCTTACGCGGCAACGACGGTAACCACTCCGCAATTTGTTCACCGTGCGTCACTCCTGTCACCTTCCGTGTAGTCCTCTGGCTCTTGCCGTCGTCGTCACCAAAATTAAGGAGAGGCAACAGAGCGGAAATCAAAGGAAATCCACATTAGCCTCTCATGAATAGTCTGAAGTGGAGAAGTAGGAGACCGTGTGGAAGGGACCGTGGACCCACTTACTTTCGCCGCCGCGGACCATACTCCTGTCCGTCAAACTTGGGAAGAAACTTTGGCTGGAATTCGATTCTGGATGGGATTGGAATTCAATGAAGTTTTGTCGAAATCGGATGTTTCGCGGATTTGTTGTTTTCTCCTTCCTCCAGGATCTCCTGGAAAAAGTAGGAGTGAAGAGAGAGAGAGAGAGGTAACTGGAATCTTTTGAAATAGAAAAGCGTTGGTCTTTTGGTTCCTTTTGTGCCTTTGTGGATTAGTATGCATGGCGATCTCCTTGTTCTACTCTGCTCAAGTGCTCATCTGAGTGTCAGAAGTGCTTTCCATCTCCACGAGTCTCATCAAATAACAAAGAGAGGAGAGATGCGAAGGATAAATAACACGACGGGAGTGGGGATGAGAGTCGGACAAAATCCAAATTCAGGAGACACCACTTAGCCGGCATCAATTATTAATTCAAATGTGCCCGCTTCCTCCCTTCCTTCAAAATTAACAGGAGCATTCCCAAATCAACGACACGGGGATGCTGGATAATGGAGGGCCTCGCTTGCCAACCAACCGAGGAATGTCGCCCGGAGAGTACGGCACACTGAAATGGAAATTCTCCAGCACCAGGAGAACATACATCCTTTTCCAGTTTAAGTTCAAACCTTTGGATGACTGCATATTAATTTACTTTCCATTCGCTTAGTACTGCAAACTGGAAAATGCTGGAAACATTTCCAGGCGAGTGTTGATTGGCGCACACGAGCCTCCTTTCCTTCCGCTGCTCCTTCCTACCACTGGTTAGATTAAACGAAGTAAGTTAACTTTAGTTCCTTAGGTGGGTTCCGGGGGAGGGTAGTAGTCGGATCGCCCTTGGGAAATCGAGGTAATTTTGTTGTGAGTGAAGTTGAAAGTTGGCGGGTCCTGTCAGGGAAGCCTTTTCCTCCGTCCATCTTCATTTCCAAACAATTTTCTCCCGGGGTGGACTTGCTTCAGTTACTGGTCCTGCTGGCCCTACTGGAGAGAGACTGGAGAAAGTCTTCCTCCAGGAGGAATTCCCCGGAATTGGAACTTCGATCCGGAGACTACTGCTGCAACTACTAACATCCCCACGGCCATTTTCCATTTCCTCAAAGCAGAGGACTGAGCTTGGCTCTCATAATTATTTCAAGTTTCCCTCCACTTCACTCACTCACTCACCCTCAGACATTCCCAAGTCCTCAATCAACACGCCCGCCCCGGCCTAATGAGTCCGGGTCTCACCCGGCGAAATCTCCTAATGAGTCCAATATACGAACGACAGGCGAAGGCACTCCAATCAATGCAAGGTCCGAACTTCCCTCTAAACGCCACTTCTCACTTTCCCCAAACATACTTTCACCTCCAACATACTTTTAGGGAAGGCCACTTTTCAGGAACTTTCATAAAATAGTACAATCAGCGTAAGGCTTCCTTTTCTCGACAAAAAAAATCTCAATAGACTCCGATAAAGTTATACGGTTTTCCGTGAATTTTTTCAATATGGAGTTTTTATATAAAAAGGCAAGGTTTCATGAAACCTTCTATCCATAAGAAGTTGAGGTTCCCAGGTCATTTTGGAAAGTTTTTGAAACTTTGAGACAAAGGAGGAGGTAAATTCGAAATTTGAAAGCGATGCCCACCGAGCAATTGGAAATTTGAATGGAGGTGAGGAATTGATGTGGCAAAGGGAAAGTGTCGTAGCATTTCATAAATCTGCGCCTTTGCTCCTGTGTGCATGAATAGGAATTGGATGGGTTAATTAAGGCATGTTGATGAGAGGGGGCCTTTGCATCATCATAACCTTCAGAATCCCCCCCGCTCAAGACACCGTGAAAGTAGGGAAAAGTGGGGCCGAGATAGCCTGGCCTGTTTTCTTCTCCTCCGCCTGTTCATTAGATCTTTTGACTACTTTTGAGCAAAAAAGACGCGGGTAGGATGAAGATTCCAGGGAAGAGTGACTGACATGACAGCCGACGTCTTGGGTATTGCTCATTATATTTCCCTCAAAAGAAAACTTCCAACTCACCGCCTGAGAAAGTTCCGGGAAAGTCTAATGAGCACCATTGAAGGAAACCAGTTGGAGTGGAATAATGAGGCACAAAATTGCTCCAGAAATTGAGACATCAATAAGCATCTTTTATTTCCAATTTGAGTTATTTCCAGGGACAAGTTTCCCCGTTTCATTTCTTTTCGACGACGAGAATGAAGATGAGAACAGGTAAGTCGTGTCACTAGGAAATACATTTCATTCAGCAGACTTTAGGCGTTAGAAGGAGAAAAGAAAGGGGACAGAACGTCAAAATAGTACAGATAGGAATAGAGAGGAAAGGGTATTAGAGGCGGATGCTTTTAAAATATTACCCATGTTAGGAATAATAGGATTCTTCTCTTGTATACATTTACTTTGTTTCTCCGGAATTCGAATTCCTCCCGGGGAATCCGTAGTCCTAGTTACTTGTAAGTAGTATCTTGGGGTGATCTCAGATTTTTTTTCTCTGGTAGGATATGACCCCCAATCTCCTGGGGGAAACTGAGAAGGCGATGATAGAGAGTTTGCGTCGTCGTCGTTAAAATAGATTCGTAGCTAAGTGGGCCGCTCAGGCCGCTGGGGAAGCTGCCTGTGAGCTGGGAGTGGTTCATGCCGACATTCGACCGAGGATGACTGATTGGCCCGTGACTGGAGCTGTCGCAACTTTCTAAGGTTGAGGAGCGTGACGTCATCGGCTGGTTTGAGCTCAAGCGCAGTGAGGTAGCTCCCTTCCGCCTCCCGATACTTTCCGTTCATGTGGAGTATGGCGCCCAAGTTCATGTGAGCCCGGGACTCCTGCCAAAATCCAACCAACAACAAATTAATACCCTGGAACGAGGGGATGCTGAAAAGTGGATGAGCGGATATTTCGGTTGGGTGATTTTAATTTAAACTGGAAAGACTGGAATTTGATTTAGTCTGGAAATCTACTAATAGGCTCCTTGCTGGAACCAAGCCCGCTGTCACTCCGAGACTCTCTCATTTATCAACCAACCACCGCCGCGGCCGATTAGCAAGTCAGTCCGGGAGTTCTAACAAGTGGCTATGGCCGTTCCTATCATTCTTCCCAATCGTATCTAATAACTTTCAATCCTTCCATTAATTACTCAACGATGACCTCAAATGCGACCGCAGCGTTCTCTACTTTCGGATTCCCCATGTAATCCCCAGCAGCAGGCATCCATGCATTTCCTACAGTGATTTATGTAATTAAAAGATTTGGGGCTGACCTGTGGCCTTAAGGCGACTGCTTTTGAATAAAATTCTTCCGCCTTTTTGTTTTCTCGGACTTGGCGGAGGGCGTTGGCTGTCCCGACGACAATGTCGTAGTCTGTTGGACTAAGAGAGGCTGCTGTCACGAGAGCTTCTGCCGCTTCCCAATGCCTCCCTTGCATTGATAGGAACTGACCTACGAGGGAAAAATTAATGAGGGGTCAGAGGTGCGGGGGGTTCCAAGATGGCTCCACAGGTTTCTAGATTTTGTTTTTAGTACGAGGGAGAGACTTGAGGGATTTCCTTACCGTAATGATGATATACGGATGAGTCTCCCGGTGCAATTTTCTTCGCACGTCTAAACCAGCTTTCTGCTTCCAGCAACCGCGTTTTCTGGAATAAGAACAAATTCCCTCAATCCAGAATTCTCTGAAAACAAAAACTGGAGAAGGAAACGGAGTTCTTACTTTTATTTCTTGGAAAAGTTATAAGTGAGGAGAAAGAAAAAATTTCTTCTTGTTTTAAAAATAGTTTAAAATTACTTAGACTTTAAAATTTTCCCCTTTCCCTTGGAAGAAAATTTCTTTCACCTCTCCAGTTACCTTTTGAGTGATACGAATAATTTTGGAAAAAAAAAGTATTGGGCGCGAGAACAATTTAGGAAGGGGCGCGCCGTTCTTCGTCGTCGCCTGGAGTTATTCAAATCCTCCCGCTGAGAATTTCAAATTATGGGGATGGAACAATTCCTGTTTCGTTTTTACCCGAAAAACGTGTACTCAGGCGGAAAAAGTTGAAAAGAGAAAAGTATTGGGGAGAATAATGAACCCAAAGTTTCCCTTTTTTTTGGAATAACCGGGTCCAACTTTCCCTTACATTTCTAGAAAGCATTTTCCCGTAGGTGAGGTAGGCTGGTATGTGGTCAGGTTTACGCCGGAGAGCCTTTTGGACCCATCCCTCAGCTTCAGTTGTCGCACCGCTTCGGAAAAGTGCCTCCCCCATTGCATTGTACACCATCTGAAAGGAGGGGAAATTCAAAATTAGTGGCCTGATATTAAACGAGATTACATTTAATAAAATAATTTTAGTTTCCAATATGGTCTAGCTTAGCATTCACACTTTTCATTTTAATCGTTACATATTAATCAGACTCGCATTGGACCTCTGATTCTACCTACGTGGTACCATCTACCTACCTACGGGCGCATTTTAATGGATTTCTCAACGGGAAGAAAGTTTGTCAACTTTCTGTACAGTGAAAATGCGATCATTAGAAGGAGCATAATTTACAGGATGGAAAATCTTTATCTGTGACACTCCTAATAACTTTCTAGAAAACGTTTTGATCATTTCGTGTTTTTATATCATTTCATCACTTTTTTCAAAGCAATTGTACCGTAAAAGGACTCATAATAGAGTAGGAAGTTAGATTCAAATTTCTTTTTCATTTTTGCACGAAAAATTACCGTAGAGCTTCTAATAAATGGTTATTGGAATTTTATTCTAAATTTTTGAAATGTCTTTTATTTTAAATTTCCGTAAAATCTACGGTAAAATCGTGAGATGCCTGAGGCAAATATTAAAATTTTGGGATATGATCTAACCTTCTTTCTCTACCTTTCTCCATACATCTTAACGGCGAACCCTGGTGGAACTATAGGAGCTTATTTGCACCAGGCACTTATTACCAGCCTTACGGTATAAAAATTTTGAGATGCCGGGACTACATCAAAAATTTGAAATTCTATTTGATTGCCCTCCAGTATAATAATTTTGGGACTTTGGTAAGTTAAGCCTAGAAATGAGGCTATTTGAAGGTTCATGTTGGAAAAGGGAAGCAGTGTGGAGTGTGTTTCTGATTGGTTGGCTGATCCTTGGCCCTCTAATGGACCTCAATCTCATTAAGGAGTGAAAAATTGGAGTAATCTTTTCTTTGTGACTTTGGGGCGGGGAGTGAAAGTGGGAGAGAGAGACTGGAATTACTGGATTAATTATGGGCTCCTGGCGGCATTAGGAAGACGTTTATTGGCCCCCGCCCTCAAAAAACGGAGATTAAGGAAGCTGAGAAGGAGAATAATGGAATTGTTTATTACCCAGACCTCATGACTCAACGTTTCTTCCAGGATTCCACCATCATCTCAGCCCACTTTACACTTTCTTTCTCTTTTTCTTAAACTACTCCCAAACCTAACAGCCGCAGTTGAATAACGTTGAGTTTTCCCACCGCCGCCGGGGATAACATTCAAAAAATGGGTCGGACTCTGGCGGATGCGGGATTTTGATTGCTGGTGCTGAAGGTTTGAACTACCAAAGTGAGTTTGCATTTCGAAAAACTAAATATTTCCCCATTTTCTGTTTGAAAGGAGGACTGGGCCCGTCGTGTATCGTTTGACGGAACTGGAAGTGTGATATTGGTTTTCATTGAATGGAAATTCAGGGACTCTGGTGATGGTTCCTTTCTCCAGCCACTCCATTATGAGACTTTTATTGTTGAATCTTCCCCCGGGGTTTTTCCAGGCCCAGGACTCAGAGTGGTGATGATAAGAAAGGAAAACTAATAATCATCATACGCCCGGGCACAACTCCCTACCAGAGCTACCCGGGTAACCTAACGAGGAACAACTCCCCTGCCCAGGAATCATTGGCGGGGCTAGGAGGCGATAAGCCAAAATCCATCGACCAAAATGACAGAAAAGGGGACTGGAAGAAAGGGAGGAAAGTGGTCCAGAAAGCGTCTTCTTTCACTCTTTTGTGCTTCTGCTTTCACTGCCACACAAAAAGGGGTTAATGAAAATATTTGCAAAGCTCCTTTGGGCGGTGGGTTTATTTCCTCCATCTTCATAGGCCCGGGGTTTACTTTTATCCGGGGGAGGAAGGAAGGGGATCCTGGAGGCTCCTGGGGACCTTCAATCAATCTTCTTCTTCTTTTTCTTCCTCCACTGGTGAAACCTGGAGGTTCTGACGGCTGTTGTGTGTTGCGGGTAATTGTTGGTTTATTGGGTGGATGTAAGTTGGATATTAATACAAATGGAAGTTCTTTGATGGAGGGAGGAATGATGAGGAGAAATCCTCAAGAGGAATCCAGAAATTGAAAAGGATCGACTAGGATGGAAAGAAAAAGTACCAAAGGGAAAGGCACGGTTCCAGGCTGGAGAAAAAACTGGAGAAAAATAGGAGGAGAGTTGGGAAGAGTTCCCCATTATGGACTCCTTTTGTCTTCCCCATTCCCTCCTCCACATATTCAGAGAGGAAGAGCGGAAATGAAGAATTCTGGAATTCAATTAACTTCCTCGGACTCCATTCCTCCAGTAGAACCATCCAGGATCCAGTAGGAGCAGAGGAAGGAATGATGGAGAAAGCAAGAGAAAGGAGAGATGGGTCCTAATTCCCCCAAATGAAAAAACTACTCCACTACAAATCAAATTAAATTTCACCCTTTGCCTCATCAATTGGGCCAAACACAACTGAAACCTGCCTGGGGGGGGGTGGGTTACATCCAGGGGGAGCGACATCCAGGGGGGGGGGGCGACATCTCCCAGGTTATTAACAACAACTCGTGGACTCATTCAACGGTAAATTCAAATTTTCCTCAAGTATGCAAGGGGCTGAGGTGATTGGCAGGTAGGCGACTGGAGCCGATCTTTGCCATTTCTATGACTTCCTCCAGCGTCACTTTGGGAATTGGTTCTGATGTCGCCTCACATTGTCATCGACTCTCTTTTAATGGAGTTTACCAGTAGACTCATCTCCTCCTGTCACTCAAACTCCCCCTGGTACATCGAAAATACCCTCATTCACGTCCTAACGTATGAGCGGGCTCCGTCACCATGGACACCAAAACGCATTTCTTTCCTCTCCCACATGGAGGCTCACAAAAAAAAACTCACCTGGGCTGCGTAGTAGTTGGGCGGCATAAGGTCAAGGGCCTGACGATAAATGGCAATGGCCCCTCTCGGATCCTCTTCCTCAACGAGGAGCTTTCCAAACCGCAGGAGCGCCGTGACCTTGGCTTCGGAATGTGTCCGGAGATCCTTGACCCCTTCGTCCTCCAACTGGAAACACCGCTGGAAGACCCGCATGGCCTCGTCCCTTCGTCCCATCGCCACCAAGACCTGACCCAAGCTCACGTAAGCAGCTGCAGGTAAAAAAAAAGATGGGGACGAGTTAGTTTGGGATTTGGCACTGGGAATGGTCCCATTTTTATGTAAATGTGCCAAAGGGCCTTATGCTAATCCTTTGTCTTGTCTCTCATTTGGTAGTAGTGGGGTTATGGAGAGCAAATGGGAAAACGTAAAAGGAAGTGAGTGTTCATTTTGGTTCAAATGGAGGGAAAGGCGGGCCCTGGGAACCGGGGGGAAATGGGTCTAAATTTATTCTTTTAATTATCCATGTTAATTGCTTTCTCCTCCGTAGAAGAAGAATTTCCCGACCATATTTCTATTCTTCCTAATCTCTGTCTTCTGGGCTTTTAGTCTTCCCGCTCTCCGCACTCTCCGGCCATGACTAATTACCTTCCTTTCTCTCTCCATCTACTACTTTTTACCGAAAAAAACAAGTCCCCATGTCTCCATTTTTCCAGGATTCTGGGAGTCAATTTATAAAATTGTGAAATCTCATCCTGGCAGCCTTGGTTTTTTATTTTTTGAGAATTCAAAAGCCCCACCATTTCCTCATAAATCCTACTCTAAAATGATACTCTTATGAAGTGGTTGTGGGAGTAATGAAGGCGTCCTCTGTCCCTGTCTTTTTGGCAACGCAGGAAAGACAAATGTCGCTTGTGGAAGATGACGCATCTTCCATGGACCACTGCGTCTTCCTCCCCTTGCCCTCAACTTATTACACAAGGGGACTTCATGGGATTAAAATGTCGAAATAATACAGTTAGAATCGGTTGGACCTCCAGCGTCTGCGCCTTAAGCCTCATCTCCACGCTTTTTGTAAAGCTGGCAAGGGAACTTCTCATGGCACCAACCTCCAATTCGTATCAACATCCAAACATGGAAGCGAGAGAAATCGTAGGGTGACAGCACGTGAAGTCCCCTCCGCAATTTTGATAAACCCTACCACCACCACAGAATTTAATTCGTCAGCATTATTGGTTTGGGGTCACAGGAAATAAATCTGGAGGATCTGAAATGGGTTCGGGATTGAGTTGGCCAGAGAATTGGATTCCGTTTTTATGGTTTTCCAGCAGGATTAGAATCTTTATTTTGCTTATCCCAAATTCTTCATCAGTCCCTTCCGCCCTATTTTTATGATCATCCAATTCTTCATCCCTACCTTAGGAACATGGCAGGATTACTCTAAATCTCCCATCTCCATTAAAAGTCAAGATTCGATTGGCTCCTGCTTTTTCAAATAAGTCCAAATGGAGGAAGTTGGAATGGTTCCCTTCGTAGCCAAATCCCACGGGATCGTTTGTAAGGTCCAAGTATAGGGGGGGATAAGTAAGGGCGGGCGGTCAGAGGTCATCATGCCCATATCAGTGGGTTGAGTTTAATTAGGGAGATGCTGGTGGGTATGTGGTCGTGCGTACACAAGGTTTCTTCCTGAAGTCTGCTGTCAACAGGGCCCACGTTCTAATTACAACCAACGGAAACGGGTTCATTTGGTGAAAGTTCTGGGAAATTAATCCCAAGACTTTTGTTTACACTTTGACTCTTTCCGAAGGGTCTTCCTGTCTGGACTACTGGGCTGTGCATGCAGGCAAAGAGACTTGGACTTGGTAATGTGATTGGACTTAAAGAAGATGGTGGTGGTGGTTTGTCTGCTTCTTCAGATAGTAACCAAGGAGTACCAAGTTTGTTATTCCCTCGAATATGGGAAACGGTGAGTGTTGGATGGATGATGGTGATGTGGTTTTTATGTGATTTTGAGAGAGCGTAAAGGCGTTCGGGTTCCTGGTGGGAATTGGACATGAAGGAATCTGTTGAATGAAGAACTTCACTCCAGATGAGGAGAAAGTAGGGAGAAAGTAGGGAGAAAACGGATAGAAAAGTATGGACGGTTGACTGAGTAAGAAAAGTCAAATTGAAGACGAAGTCTCATCCATACCAAAGAACTTTCTTCACTTATCATCACCCACCAGACATCATCCTACATTCAGAAGCTGAAAAAAAAGAACCCCTACCCAGCAGCCCCCTGCCAGAAAGTTTCTGGAAAACCAACAAATACTACTCCAAGACCCAAACGGTGAAAATAAAGATTCCTCTATGCTTCATTTCACTTTCTCCAACATGAGGAACAAATGGCCTAAGACCCACCACCACTTTCCTTATCTACCTTCCCACCTGCCGACACATGACAAGCCCAAAACGGGGTCTTACATGCCTCTCCTCAGGCGGACGAGGACTCCCTGGGCACGGATTTCTGGAGATTTCCTGGAGCTTGACACCTCCAGCAGCTGTAGAAACAAGTCATAATCCATGTCGTCCAGGATTTCCATGTAACAAGGGGTAGTGGATGCGAGGAGATTTGGACCTTGCCCTGGGATCTTGGGAGCCCTAATAAGGGCTATAGCCCACCGACTTAGCTTCTCCTCCTTACTTTTACCACCATCACCACCACCACTTGCCTCTTTTTCTTGGAGTGTGTCGTTAGCGGGTAAGTGGGTTTCTTTAATTCGTCCCCGTGGTTTCTGAGGCATAAAACTGAACGAGGCGGCGGAATGAGCTGCGATCCCTTATTGGCTCATTCCTACCAACTCACACTTAAAGGTCGTCGGTCGGTGGGCAGGGTTGGGGGAAAGGAATAAAAAAAGAATTAAATGGACCACTGACGAAGTTTCTCGACGGAAAGAAATAACCCGGCGAAGAAAGGAGCATCTTGTCCGAATCATAAGAATGAGACACGAGACGAGACATAAAGCCGAGTGTACTTACTACAATTATGAGCAACCATTCAGACTTCCTTGGGGAAAGTAAGGGAAAGGAAGTAAGAAAGCATAGGAACGAGAGACCAGGCAAGACATGAAATAAAAACAACTTTCCCTTTCCCACATTTCCATTTCAGTTTTTAACTCCCCAAGTTTCAGTCCCGCAAGGATAGAAAGAGTGTTGAGGATTCGGCCGGGGTGGCATGGCCCCTTTGATTTGAAATTGGAGCTCTAGCAGTTTAATTGGTTGAATTTAGGCCCCACTCCTACAGCGTACAGCCCCCGCCTGAATTGAGCTTCCCGAGATCTTTGGCCTCTTTCCTCTCACTCTTGTTTACATTTCATCAGGAGATCTTCTGCCCAATTGGATTTTTCCCTTTTTCTCACGACCAAGGGAAAAGAAAGTCCGGAAACAAAAGGAAAACTGAGTCCGCAAACAGACATTTGTCCTCCTTCCCTCCCGAGGATGAGACACGGAGACTAAGCACACAAAGGGAGGAGGGAAGGCGGGGAACTTGGTAAAAATAAACTTTAGGTAACTAAAACGATGTTGATGTTTTATTTGATTTTGAGAGAGGGAAAAGAAAGTGAGACTCACGGGCGAGTAGAGGTCGGAAGTGGATGGCGGATCGATAGGAGAGCAGCGCCTCTTCCAGGCGTCCCTCGCCCTCAACCAGGAGACCCCTGCAACAAACAAACAAAAGTCAACAATCAATCCAACAATCCTTGCGAATCAGCCGCGATTCTTCGCCTAAACGCCCCCGACGACCTTAAGTACGACGACGGGAGAGCAAAGTTTGAAATTCGACCTGAAATGTTACATTTCGACTCTTAAGGCGTTGGATTACGGATCGTATTAACTCAAGTACTGGAGAAAGGTGAAGAAAAGGAAGGTGAGTGCGAGGCGAGAGCCCAGAAGGAAAGGAAAACAGGAGGCTGAGAAGTGAAAGTGGGCGTATGGATTTGTTTGGAGAAAGTGGCTGGCATGGATTCTTTTTCCTTTTTTTGAAAACCGAGAAGGATGCCAAAATGCAGTTTGAATGGAGTTCCCTTCCAGCCACCCAGGAAGAAATCTCCAGCGAGCCAGCTTCCAGCCTCCCAGCCCAGCCGTTTGCCTACTGAATGTCTGAGTGAATGTGTTTTGAAGGTTTTGAGAGTCAAAGTAAGAAATTGGATGAATGTTATTTGTGAGTCTTTTAAGGGGAAAGAAGAAGGATTTGAATGGGGAAAGAAGAGAAGGAGAGCCAGAAGGAATGCCTTCGCCTGTCAAATTCGTTTTGTTTCCTACTCGATTCGGAATCCGGTGCCGGTGCCGCGTCCTGAGCCTGGCGGCGGGAGTTCTAAAATTGAAAGTATTCCTGTTTGTGTTGCCTTAAGTGAGTGGGACCGTTGCTTGGGTGGAACGGCGTCCCGCCGCGGTGGCGGAGGAAGGGAGGGTGATGGAAGATCCTTTCCCTGCCAATGGCACTCCCAAGGAGAAAGTGGATAGGAAGGAAGGAACAAGGACGACTGTCAACGACAGAAGGAGGAAATTCTTTCTCCAATTACGCCAGTAGACGAAAAATCACGTCCTATTCTAATTCCCTTTGTTTTGACTTTCTCCGGGAGGATGGAAGGAAGAATTAATCCAGGAAGAGAAAGGAAGGGGAGAATAAAAGGCTTCAGCATCATTTTCCTTGGTTTCTTTGGCTCATGAAAACTTTCCCCCCTTCATTTTCTGCTGGAACTGGAACGCTGGAGAAAATGCTCGCACAAATCCTTTCACGCCCATGGAATGAAAGGATAAAAGTAGAGTGTTAATAATATTGGCGAAATATTTAAAAGTGTCATTTTGGGAAGGGAAACGGATGAGGGGGAAATGGCAAACTAGAGTATAAAGTGATTGAATTTTGGCGGGTAGAAGGTAAAAAGAAGGGGAGAAATTCAAAAGAAAGAGACGTTTGGTAAGGTCGTAGATCCTAGTGGGTGATTGGAGTTGAAGGTTATTTGTGAGATTGGTTTCTGTTCTTTTGGCTTCTTTCCCAATTTCTTCCTTTTTCGACTCCCAATTGGTTCCCTTTCCAGCCCCTCTTTCCAGCTCCAGTTATTTGCTAACTAAAGGACTTACAGATTGTAGTGGACGTCTGCCATGTTTGAACGGAAAGTGAGGGCCTGTCGATACGCCACTTCCGCTTCCGCTCGGCGTCCGGCTCTGCTCAGGACGTGACCCAAGTTACCCCAGGATTTGGGCGGGTTGATTTGAATCCCAGCGCGGTAGAGTCGCTCCTCCGTCCCCCAATCCTCATTCCGCAGAACCGTTTGAATGCAAAAAATCAACACACACACCGTCGCACTGGCTTTGAATACGAACTTTCCACGCTGCCCACCAAATCTGGCCCATCCGTCCGCCTCGGACCAGAAGTGGAGTGTCCCGTGACCCAGGAGGAGACAGAAACCCACGGAGGGCATGTAGGTCACCCTTTCCGCCACCACAAAACCAACGTAGAAGAAAAGGTTCGTGGCCGGAAGGAATGGCCAGATGAGAAAGGCGAGCTGGAGGAGCAGAGCTCCATGGAGGCTTGGCGAAGGGGGTGGTGGAACTGGCGGCGGAGGTGGACTGGTCTTGGCCAGGTATCGACTCCGGAGGGTCCGATGGACGCCGTTGGGCTTCGTCGTCGTCGTCACGGCCTGGTTGTAGTGACATGGTGCATCTGTACTTGGTCGGCAAAGGAGTGAGTTGTTGTTGGTTCTGTGAAGGGGGTTAATCCAGCAGAGGGAGCAGGGTCCCTTGAGTCCCCGAGCCGGCGCCGAGCCTGGAATGTTTAGACTTTGGAAACTGGCCAGAATCCGTCGGAAGAGGAGGACGTAAAATAGAGTGGAGACGAGGTTTCTGGGGTCACAGAGTCGCGTGATTGGCGGGATCGCTCCCATGGACCAATCATAGCTGAGCCGTCGGGGGAACAGGAGAAGATGGAAATTGAATACTGGGAGGAAGAGGAACGTGAAAAGGCGCGTAAGGAAGTGGGCTTGGTGGGCGGTGGGGTTGTCTGCCCGGGAAAATGTTGGGGATTCGGCGTAGCCACCCATTGCCCCGAGGCGGAGAGAGAATAAGACCACAAAAGACACTCCCAGGGCAAGGACGCTCCAGAAGCAGTCAAATCTCCAAGGAACAACTCCATCCTGAAAAAATTCGGAAAAATTCTGTTTTAGCGAAATGGTTAGCTCCAAAAATTGTTTTCAAGGTGAATGTCTTTAAAGGGGTTTGAAACTTGACCTCAAATTCTTGTTGTGGAGCTGCGGCGGGCTGCTGGAAGAAGTGTTTTATGGTCGTTTGGAGGACTTGTAGGTGGCGGTTTTTTCGAGTGTCTTTTGTTCGGGAATTAATGTTTGTTCCTATTGGTTCCCGGAATTTATGGGAGAGGAGACAGGGAAGAGGAGGATAAATGGGTAGATTAAACCCTGGAAGAGACACGCCGCCGTTGCCCAGGGAACGGAAAGAAAAATGTCCTACCCGGGAATGCCCGGTCAGTCTGACGTCTTCTTTTTCAGCTGCCCAAAGGCACAGAGCCTAAGAGAGATTCGTTCTGGAGAGCCCAAGAATCACCAAAAACACCAACAAGGACAATCAGAAAACCCAAATCCAATCATCCCAGCCCCTTTTTCCAGCCTTTCCAGCCCAAGATTTTCATAAGCCAAAGTCACCTCGACTGAAATCAGTTGGCACTTGAGGGAAATCCGGAAAAAGTGTCTTCCCCCTCCTTCTCCTCCTCCCTTTGTTCCTTCTCATCTTGTGGTTGTGACGGAATTCGGAGCTTACCCGCCCTAAAAGCTCAAGGAAGAAGACTAATCCTGGAAATTGCCATATGGCTGCGGTTGGACGTGAGCCTGGTCTGGTCTGGAGAAACTTTGGGCCTCGGACTATGCCTGACATGACAAGGGAAGAAGAGGATGAAGAGGAGCTGCTCTGAATTTGAATTCTGGCGGGGCCCACGTGCCGCCTGAAATCCGAGCCCGGGAAGAAGGGCTCTTTCCTTCCTAATTAATGAAGATGAGGAGGGGGGAATGGGAGTCCTTTCCATTTTTTCAAATTAGACTAATTAAAAAAAGTGGAGCGGGGGTGGGACTGCCAGCGGTGTTTTTCAGCCTCCACTCTTTTTCTTTTACGAGTGGAGGGGGGGGGGGTTTGGAAAAGGTGGAGATGATTGGGTGGAAGTAAGCGATTTGGGGGATGTGATTGAGAGGAGGAAGAATATTGAATATTTATCAGGAGCGTTTTGACAGAAGGGATCCACTTTCTATTCTCTTCCAAGGAGAAAGTATGAGCTTTTCCTTTTGTCTTTTCTTCCATATGGGCCCATCCGAGCTTTTTTTCTTCTGGAGTCTTCCTGCTGGAGTCCTCCGTGCCCGTGCGTGACTGGAATTTCCAAAGTGAACAAATTCCCTCGGTTGACTCTTCCTATTTTCTCATTCGATTTTCAGCCAGAAACCCAATTCCAAAGTCTCCTTTTCTCACTTTCTTTCTCCGCAAACACTTTCACCTCCAAAGGAACCAAGGCACGTTCCCACCCACACAAGAGACACACTTCATAATCATAAAAACATACGAAACCATCCGCAGAAAGTCCATGGGATCACGACGACGGCGGGGCCCGGGAACGTCTT
>JAQIWD010000618.1:0-18779 GCA_034694825.1 Anurida granaria
AAAAAGTAGAGTCAATACACCAAATAACTTTGGAGACATTTTTCCTGTTGACTTTCTCCACTTTCTCTCCTTTCCTTCAGGGCGGGTACGAGCTGTAAATGCCCTGCTTTCCTTTCAATGTTTCTCTAAACAAACAATAGTCACTCTAGGAAATTGAAATAATTCTTTCTCTCTTTCCTTGTTTCTATTTTTCCTAGAGCAAAAGGAAAATGGCCCCTGACCCGTAAATCCTCCATTCTCACAAAGGTCTCAACCACCCCCATATATTTTGCCCCAAACTTTTTCCCATTCATACATTTCCCTTATGTAAAAATTATAGTTAATGTTGGCCTACCGCCTTTTCTGAATTTTTAATAAAGTTCAATTAAAAAAAGCTTTAAAGTTGTCTCACTCCCTGGGCAGATTGAATGGGAAGGAATTCAAATGGGCTGAGCCCTGAATGAAGTGTAAGCGTAGGAGGAAGAAGGACGCTTGAAAAGTTTTCCGGGGAGTTCATTCCTCCTTCATTTTCATTTAAAAAGTTGGGGATACCGGCGTAACCTACCCGGACCCGGGCTGCCTGCCTGCCTGTCAAGCCCGGACGAGAGTGAAGGGAAATCCCCGGATATACGGGACGCTGTGACACTTTCACAAAAGTCTTCTCCATCACTTCCTTCCTGTGTGTCCTCACTTCGGATCAACACTTCCCTTTCTTTAAGGTCCCCTTTTAATAAAGTTAAGAAAGTTTTCGAAAAGTAACATAAATACCTGTCGGAGAGTAATTGGAGGGGACAAGGAACCCTGGCCCTACCCTGCCTGCTTACCCTACCCATGTTAGAGGAGTTAACAAGTCAAATCTAAAGGAATAAAGTAAGGAGTCACATGGTGAAAGTCATGGACATCTTCCCTCTACATCTCATCCACTCCATTTCCTCCATGAAATCTCCTTTCCGGCCTTTAATTCAATTAACATGCAGAAATCCTGGTTTTCACTCTCTCCGCCTCGTTTCCTTTCCCTTAAGGTTAGTCGACTGGAAACCTTCCTTTTTCTCTCCTTGGATTATTTGCATTGAAATAAGGTTTTAAAAGCTAGGAAAAAGTTAGCACTGTTTTCTTCTCATGCAAATATCTCACACTTTCTGTGTAGTACGGGCAGTGAAGGGGCTCAGGTCAGACTTGCGTCCATTCAATATTAACAAGGGTAGGGTATTCATAATGCTCGCAAAATCGGTTAGGATGGAAGGAAGGAACGAAGTTTAAATTAAATATACTCCCAGACCTTCTCTTTACAGAAATGCCAGGAGCAAGGCACAAAGGCGGTTCAAGACTTGCTGAATTTATTTGATACGTGAAATGAATTTTTCCAAAATAAAATCAAACAATGGTTTGGTCTAAGCTATGTCGAACTACGTAACTAACATTCGAGTTGTAAAAAACAAGCTTAATATTTTTATTTTTAGGAGGCGTTCCAGACAAAGTTTCACTTAATTCCTGTCATCCTGTCATAAACTGTCATGTGGGTTATAAACTCCTTTTTAATAAGGCAAAGAGGGCTGAGAGGGTCCCATCAAGCCGCTTTCTCCCCAAACGCTTTAATTTTCCCAATCTGGCTAACCAGGAGTGCCCAAAATATTATTGCCATGATTTCATTTATCATTGGGAGTGAAACAGTCGAGGAGTGTCTGTCGATAGTGAAAGTGGATGTGGAATTAATATTACGAGGGTAGAGAAATGGGGGATGTGTCAATGCATTCTCTCCATGTGATCATTAAGGAGCAATGATGCAGTTGTTTTGTTCCATCAACATGATAAGAGCCTAAGCTTCTCTTTTGTTCCCTGACTCGTCCGAAATTCGGAGACTGAAGATATATGATGGCTTAGGTAATGGAGTGACATCCAGACAGGGGAGTAATACAATATGATGGATGATGACTCAACAACGAAACGAAAAGGTAAATAAAGATACTACTGGCTGGAGAAAGGCACCCTGACAGGAGAAAGGAGATAAAGGGACAGGACCATCCTTCCAGCCATACACATCTCCTTTCTCCTTTTGTTCTCTCTCCAGTCAGTAGTCGCCGCAGTCAGAGTTGGCAATGGCCGAGGATTAATTGGGTCCTGACTTAAGTTGGGCAGACAACGGTCGAGAGCACGTGGCCTATCGGCTCTCCGTTAAGTCAGAATCCGGGTGTCAAAAATACCTCAGGCAGAGCCTGCTGCCAGGGATTAGATTTAATTTATATATTTCTTAACTTCTAACCACTTTACCTTCCAGTTTGGCTCATGAGAATAGCCCGTTAAAATTATTTTGGTAAGGAAAGATGCTGATTCTGTCTGAAGATGAACTTATTGTTTTAAACCCAAAAATAATTGGAACAAGCCAGTCAGGCAGAACCTGTTCCCCTTCCCTTTCCACCGGGGAATCCGGATTTTGAAAATTTAAAAAATGTTGAACCAAAAATCTCCATTTCCTTACTATAGAATAAATGGATTCGTTAGGCTAATCTAACCGAATTTGTTTTATTATTGGAAATCCCGCCTGGAAAACCCTAATGAATGCATCCCCGCATCCCCCTCCTCTCTTCTTTAGAATCAAACACTTTACGGATTAAAATTTATTCTGCCATAGTCATGAAATGGGTGAAATTTCCAACAAAAGGGGAAAGCGTCTTTTCTTTCCTTCCCCTCCAGTGTGAAATTCCGGTTACGCACACAACGGGAACTCCAACCCTTAACGATGGTAATCTCCGAGTACCAAATTTTTCAGGAACTCCTATCCTGCTGGTATTTATGGTTAGCCGACAGGAGGAGCAGGAGGAGGAAAGAAAAGGAGCCGCCACCGCCGCGGTTCCGCTCTTCTGCATTTTCCTGACGTCGAATTCATTGAGTTACGGCGACAAAAAAGGGGAAAGCAGGCATCGAAGCAGCCAGCAGCATTTCTGCCCTTCCTCTTCTTCGGTAGAACTTGTCAAATGTCCCAAGGGAGGTTACCCGGGTTTTACTTTTCAATTGGCTTCGCTCCTCTTCCGCCTCTCTCCCCGTGTGTGGCAATTGGGCCTTATGGCTATTGTTAGAGCCCATAAAACTCGGAGATTAACACAAAAGTTCTTCACCCCTTCATTCCAGTTTATTTCCCAGCAGGATAGGAGGGGAAGACAAACTGCTCCGGGAAAAGAGCGTCAAGTCCCCTTCTACATCGTTGACCGCAATTTAGCTTAGACTGACGCTCCTGGGTTGTGATGTGACAAGGACATGTCCAGCAGTTGTCCATCCACCTGTCAGGTCCGTCTCTCTCCCCTTCAACCATTCCTATTCCGAATTTGAGCACACAAAGGGGTGACACTCTGAATTGACACGACTGTCCAGATTTTAGGATATTTCGTATGGAGAAAGCGAATTTCGGAGGAAAGGGACAATCGACATTTTGTGCATGGCTTGAGGGTTTATGAACTGGAACGTCGCCTTTTCCCTTCCACCGCCCCTATTCACACGCACGGTGGTGGTGGATCCCATGCCAAGTCACCGTTCCTGAGCTGAATCTCATCTCCCCAGCTTTCGTTTTATCTCCTTCCCAAGATGGGTTATCAACCGTAGTATATAATACACTCGAATGATAAAAAATTCATTGGACAAGACGACACAACAACAGTAGACTTTCTTTTCTGCCACACAGGGATAAGTGGGGTCCTGGTAAAAGTACCCGGGCAGAAAATATGCCTTATGGAATGTAAATATTTTTATGAGATTATTCCGCCCAGCACCTTTCCAGCCCAGGCCGTAGCTTAAAACGCCTATTCCCTGGCTACGCTGCCTGCTCACACGGAGAAAGGGAAACCACTTCCCATCAACACCAAGATTTACAACTCCGGTCAACCCAATTCTTATGGAAATTATGAAAAAGGCGGCCATTATTATTTCTATCACCCTGTAACGATGTGTGTGTTGGAAGAGCTAGGATAGGAGCGTTTGGTGATTAGATGGTAAACCAATGCAAATTATCCCGGGGGGAATTAAATCTCTTCCCATTTGCAAAAACCATTAAGTCCATAACGCTAAATCTTTTTGGGTCGTTTTCATAACGGCGGCTGGACGTGGGAACCCAAACAGTGTGACACTTGTGAAATTGGACACGCGCCTTTTGCTTATAATCATGAAATCATGATAGGTTCGAGAATTTGCAGATCCGATACGGTGGGGAGCAGTCCTGCACCACTTTGGTAGCTCCTTACTTTAATTTTGCACTCCGGATGACCCTGATGACCCCAAAAAAACGGTAATGGGAGCATTAAGTATCCCTGCATCTTTTGCAGGACCCGAAACCCATTTAGTTGGAAGAATAAAATAAGTAATTAAATCCGGAAGGTCATAAATTCAGTCCTGAATTTTATGGCGGAAGCGATGAAGGGTTGCAAATATTTCGTCGTTTGCAAAAAAAAAAAAAAGAGGACGGCGGTTGACTAACTCATTTGAGGAGATACAAGACAATCGGAATCGAGCCATGCTAAAACGGTTTCATTTCATTGCACCGACTGGGACGCTGCGGCGGCGGTGGTGGTAGACAAGGCAAAAGGGAAAGCAAAATCATCCGTCCGGGAAGAACCCGAAAAATAAAGAACAAGCCGTAAAACGAAGGGTTCCTACTCTCCCTACAGCTCATTTGGCATTTTCTCCGGGTCCATCCCCTGTATAAACAAAACTGGGATTTAATAATGGACCAACATTTATTTGGGCATTTTAATACTCTTGAGACTTTTGTACTGCACTGGGGGAATTAAGGGCAGGGACATGTGCTTCCCCCGCCAGCAATGGCCACCACCATTTGCTCAGGACTTTACAGGCTTATCCAAATTCAGTAATTTTGATTAGGGGAAAATACTCTAGTAAAATCAGCGCCAGGAAGGAGGATGAACTGCCGCCGCAGCGGTGAATGGACTCTCTGGAGAAGAAGATGTTGACACCTTGAGACACGTAATGGATTTATTGCGGACAGGAGTGAGGGAGTGAGCGAAGAAATCCTAAGCAAAACAGCTTCCATTCTATTTGGCTGGAAACATTTAATTGTGTTTATGCATGTTTCCCTTGCTATTTTTAAAACAAAAGGAGGATCCTCCAAAATATTTTAGTAGTTGAGAGTATGAGAAACAATGAAGGGAAGAGAGCTCCGCTCCACTGATTCCATTTAAGAAAATGAGTATTAGGGCCCGTTTTTATATTTGTCAGGCAGCTGCGGATGTCAAGTGAGGAAACCCGGGAGCTCCTTTTGTTCTAGGACACAAGGAAGAAGATGAAGATTAAATGAGACTAGTTTTTCATGCTTAAAATGTCTGACGACATGATTTGTTCCTGATATCATCTCCATTTCCGCTTCTTTCTTCCTAGCCAGACCCTCCGAACTCCTCCTGAATATTCCTATTCCCCTGCTGAATATTATGGTCCCATAAGTACTTCTGACAATTGGCATTTGTTCAGAAGAATCCGCAATGAATGACTCTACCTTCTGTTCCTATCCATTTTGGCACTTGGAAATTCAGGCCTCTAATAAGCTCATTTACTCTTTGCCCGCATTGCATAAGAGGGAAAATGATCCGCCCACAGACCTAACCAGCATCCCCATTCTCATCATTTGATCATCCGAGGTTATGCATTTCCAAACCCAACGCCAAAATATTTTGCACTACGAACATAAGCACAAACGAAATAATCTGCAATTAAAATGTTTTGATTCCATTACTATTCGCGTTCGCCCCACGCCTAATTCGTACTGAAAACTGAAAGTTAATAATTCATAAATTCTCCAACCCATCGATTAATTTTTAACCGTCTTTACTTGTCTCTTTTATTTACCTGGGAATGATGGATTTAACAGAACCTTTTCTAATGGGCAAAAGTGAGAGCTGAACTTGAACTTGAAAGAAGATTGACCACTTCTCTTTTTTTGCGACAACATGTATTGGCAATGTCAGTTCGTACATATCATTCCTTTCATCTTCTCATTGGCTGAGTTGCGAGTAAAGATCAAGGTTATTGAACTACTGACCCCTTAAAGAGAAGACGGAAGGGCACAAAATAATTTGGTATATCACCTGTCTCTCGGATTAATTTACTTCATCATCAGTCACTCCCCCACTCTTTCATGAGCCTTTCACCATCATGTAATTCAAAATTCTCATCTCGTTATTACAAGAATCACGCACACACGTCTTCTTTTATTCCGAATTGATTATGAGTGCTATTGACGGGTGTGCAATTTAAATTACTTCATTTTAGCACTTTCATCTTCTTCTGCTAAAGAGTTGATTGGGTTGATGCCTGTGACGCTTGAGGTGTAAAATACTAAAAGTGAAAGTAGTTTAAATAGAAGTGAAACGTAGATTTTGAGAAGTAGTGTCCTAACTGATCTCCGTTTGTCCTCATCCGTCATCCATCATCATGTTGAGCCTGTTAAGGGTCCTCCTCGGGATCCACTGCTTGTTTACCATCACAGAAGGGGCAGGACTTAGTCTCCATTCCGATAAAACCACAAAGGCAAATGTCGTCAAGTAAGAACCCTGAAGCATTTGCCATTTTGTATAGTTACTAGAATTTGCTAATAACCTATTTCCAGGGCAGAACTCTGTCCGGAAGTGAGAGAAGCGAGTAGGTACACACTCTGGGCCACGAGATATGACAATACGACGGAGAAATGTTATATGACCGGACAAAAAGGACCGTGCGGGAATAACATGATTTTCTACTCTGTGGCTGGGGACGGTGTCTATGGAGAGTGTGATTGTAATTACGACATTGAATGTCGATCACTAATATACTCTTCAGTCTATGACGAGTGCTTCTTTGCCTATGAACAGGTAAATACCCTCCCCACAAATTAGCATTCCCCGTATAACTTCAATTGTTTATCCCGTTTACCATAAATTCCGCACTCTAAATATTTAACGCAATGGAGAAAGTTTGCTTTCCCACCATCGCCCACTTCGCGACGAGAAGTTTCTGGAACCGGAAAGCAACGCTCAAAGGATCTGCTTCTCACTTTCCTTCCATTAAAATGCAGGGAATCATTGAGAGAACAAGGATTTGATTTTGGAAATTTTGTTGCCTGGCTCCTCAAAATAGAATACGAAATAGTGGAGAAAATGGAACTAGTTGAGTGATTTTTAATGGGCTACTCAATTCCGAATGTTTTGTGAGCTCCACAATAATGCTCATTCGGCTGCAGCGTAAGCCAAAAGCGGAAAGCGCCAGGAATCAAATAAGAAAAGGAAAAGAAGCGTTCCGAAAGCAAATTCCAGTTAACGATAAATGGAAACGATTTATTCGGTCTACCAGTTCCGTGTTTTGAATTTTAAAACAAGCTCATTTCTTAATAGAAGTTGAACAAAGGAATTTCTGAATTTATTCCTTCTCCAGTCTTTCCTTTTATCATTCCTTTTCTGTATTCTAATAATTCTTTATTTCCTTCGCTGTTTCTCAACTTTGCTAAAGTGCTTTTTGTTTTGGATTTGAAAAGGGTCACTGCAACGACGGTTATTGGCTGGTTGCGGACAAAGAAGGGAAACCCCAATGTGAGCGTAACCTCTGTCGACCTCCACCCAAGTACTCGCTCAAGTATCAATGGGCTCTATACAAAGGACGCTGCGAGGTAAGCCATTCAAGGGCCACTAAGATATCCAAAAGCAATGGTACATTGTTAACGTCGAAGTGTTGAACCATGACCGAATTTTATTGTGAACTTCTGGCCTAATACCCGTTTCTTTTTGGAAAATAGCGACTCTACCAACCCCTCCACGATTGCAAACCAGGTGAACATTTGTGGATCCCCAAAGGAAATCGGTATCCTGAATGTGGGAATTCCCAGTGTAACCCACAACATTCCTTTATTCCTGACCTACAGTGTGAACTCGGGAGTAAATTATTCCACGAGGGAAGATGTTCCAGGAGAAAAGGGATTTAATCCACCGCAACAAATTATTAATCACAACACATTTATTTATCTTACTTCCCCTTCCCACATTTTACCATAAAATGGGACTTGTTAATCTAGTTTTGAAGTCTGTTATTTTTTAAATAAACGTTTTAGCTTAGAAATTATAGTCCTTCTTTCGCTGCAGAACTGGAAAAAACATAAAGTGACACTACTTAATTAGGGACTGGATTTGCCAATATTTTATGGGGGTGCTGAATTTAGGATCAATTGTCAGTATCACTCATGCTTATCCTCAATTTTGTAAAATTCTCAAAAATGGTATTCGCATCTTCTTTGGAGTTCGGGAAGAATTCCAACTTCCCTTGATTTCCTCCAGCTTACGTTTCATCTTCCACTTTGAATCACCACCTTAAAAATGGAAATGTGAAAGAGAAAGCATTGACTGTTCTTAAAGTCAACGTAAAACTGCTACGGCTACCTTGAATGTAGTAGCTGGATGTGGATAGAAGCTTTACCTGGTTCAGCATTTGACTGGAGGCCAGGATGAACCAATTTAAAAGGCAAGTCAGCAGTTACATCCCCACCAAGAGTCCCACAATTCACTTTGACACGGATGGAACGGAGGGAGTAAGGAGGCCACAAATCCTACTGTCTGATCTGTTGAAGTTGCTGGCGTTGTCGGCGAAGCCAAATTGACGTTTTCATCCTGTTAGAGAGAGAGAGAAAGAAGGAAAAAAGGGAGAAAGATGGAGAAAGGTATTTAAGTTTCCAGTTGGACCACCACCGTGTTGAGTCATTTTGATTTCCTAACGAGCTTATAGAGATGGCACATACAGGAGTGAACATAACATGGAAGACTCCGCAGGAACTACTGATGCAACCCCATTATACTCCGGTACGTGGGAGGCTATAGAAGTAAGCACGTCCGAAATCTACAGGCAGTGGAGTAAGCAATTGCCTCTTGGAGCCCCCATGCATAATAAATCCCGGAGGCTCCAACATTCATGTCACGTAAGAAGGAAATCATACAAGGAAGATATATCATATGCAAATTAGCCACTACTGACAACAAGAGTCCATGCACCATGTTAACAACTCTCGCAAATGATGATGGTGGCCAGGGTACCTTCCCCGAAATTTCTCTCCAATTTGGGCAGGACATGAACGTAATTCTGATTCACCTGGAAATGTCCATGCCAATGCCACGCTTCAGGGCGACCCCACACGCTGTTCCTTCTTATTATTAGCAGCAGTTGGAGAAAGTCGAAATACTTTTGTCAAACTCGCTCCAGGCCACAAAATGGCGACCTTCACGAGATTCCAGGTGGACCACAGTTCGACCGCATTGATCATTCATCATCGCCACCTCATAGTGGTGCATTATCATCGCCTAATCACATCAAAGGTCAAGATGTCAACGCGGAATGTAGGCGCATCATAAAACTCATTTCCATTTGACCAAAAATAACCTTGATATTTTTGACAACTTTTTTGCAAGTATTTTGCAATGGTGAGCCGCGATATCCTCCCCGAATCATGGGGAGGATATCGCATGATAATAAATATCTCGATACTTGGACAGTCAGTTTTCCTAGAGAAAGTGTACATCCTTTCGTGATGAGGATGAGACTGGTTGGCTGCGTCTTTTATCTCTCGAGCTCTGCAAACTGGACTTTCGTGATTCGGGAGGAGACGGTTGACTGCTTATGACCCGGGTCAGTTTCACTCTCTCCAATGAAATCCCAGAGCAATATTCCGTTCCGAGTGGTCACCCCATGTCACTCCAAGACAGTGGGAGGGTAACGCTCGGTGGAGCACTCGATGGAAGAGAAAAGGGGAAAGGGTAAACATTTGGAGAGTTTCCGATCTTCCGTAAAACATTTTCCTGGAGCAGTGTAGGGGTTGATGGATTTTTATTGTTTGGTGGTGCAATTTGATCTTTACAGAGTGACTTCATCTTCCTCCCGTTCATTACGGAACGTCGTCAAGTCGTCAACCCACCTGGAGAAAAGAAAGCTTCCCTTTAGAAGGCCATCAAACTTGGTTGGTGAAAAGCGTGAAAGTAGAACCGATATGGTACTATGGAGAAACGAAATGCATAATTCTGCAAAATGAAGAAATAGACTAAGAAAGAAAGAACGCGTATAGAAGGATGGATTTCTTTTGTCATTTTACGATCCGTTGATTGAATCGGTGCAATTTCCACATGACGCCATTACTAGCACACGCTTAACGTATGTAACTTCGTAAAATCTGCCAACGTGGTAAAGCGTGTCAGCAAAGTAGCGTCAGTGAAAGGTGATTTGCCAAAACGGATAAACGGTGGAAATGTGAGGCCTAAACGCTGGATAAAAATCGCAACTCAGCGAGTATTTCAAAATGGTTTTAAAACCTTAACCTTCGTTAGATGTCCTCAAGGAGGTGACGTTCTAAAATGTAAAATTAGAAACTTTCTTACGACCAATTGAAATGTGCAAAACCCAGATCAAGAAAATATAAATGTGACATAGTGCAGTACAAGGCAATTTCCCTCATCTGCATCTCATTGATATTTACGATTTTTGCCATTCACTGTTTATTAATTAAAGATTTGTGAAGATTTTGTATTAATTTTTAGAATTGTTGTGAAACCCCTAATTTGACTGTTCTCCCGCAAACAGACTCGGAAGTGGGACAAGGACGTTCTTTTTTTTAGAACTTTCCATCTGGGTGACGCTCGACGATCATACCGACCCCCTGAAATAAATATAAACCAAAGGTGTTAGATTACTTGGATATGTGGGATGATCAATCCAATTAGGTGAGGAGGAGTGTTTGAGGTTTATCATACTACCGCACAGTCTATGGCTCTTTAGACATGGCGGCCCTGAACTCCTCAAGTTGACTTTAGCACTAGATGAAAGAGAAATGAGCCGGATACCATAGTTTAAACAAAGTTAACCTTGTTTGGGTAATGGGCTCTTCCAAAGACAGTGCGACAACTAACGTGAAAATTTAAGACCCACTCATTAATTAAGTCAAGGATGAATTAATTTACCTGACCACCTGCTGCACAGGCTGCAAGGAGAGCGAACTGCTTATTCTCATGGATGAGTCTGTTGGCACAGTGAGTCGTAAGACGGACGCCTGAAGTCAAAAGGAGACAACAAATTGTTAAACTTGATCTACCATGTACATGTTATTGGGAAAATATTTAATTGTTTTAAAAAATGTGCTTCGGATAGGAATTGTGATTACCAGTAGCTCCAAATGGATGACCAATTGACAGCGATCCTCCCCAATTGTTCAATTTGTCAATGGGGACGGCACCAAACTTTCCGCTCCTCTGCATGTGATTTTTACAAAAGTAGTCACTGTCTAGTGCCTTCAAGTTTGCGAGAACTTGACCCTAGAACACATTATATGTTAAAACTATGTTATAACGAAAACTCTAACCGTGACGCCATCAAATGTGTTCGACGTACAGAAAAGGCCTCATGAATTTCCCAAACTCCAATATCATTAGCGGTTAGACCAGCTTTCTCCAAAAGCTTTGGGATCACATAGGCTGGCCTAATAAATTCAACACAAAAATAAATGTATCAAATAGCATCACTAATTTCCAGTCTGAGAGGGAAACTCACCCGAGAAGCAGTTCGTCTTTTGGATCTTGTGAAACGTACAAGAAATTCCGCAAATATGCCTTTGGACGCCATCCCCTTTCCTTTGCCTTTTCCTCAGTTGTAATCAAACAGGCAGATGCTCCGTCAGTCTTTGGGTTCGGAAGGAATGTAATCGTCATCATCACAAAGTAAATTAAACATTCAGTGATTAGTAAAATTATCTCATACCAAGAAACTGGCATTGGCGGCAGTAATTGTTCCATGCGGTTTGATGAACGCTGGCTTGAGTTTACTCATTTGCTCCATAGAAGAAACTCGAATCCCATTGTCTTTGCTAATCACATCTTTTGCACCAGGGACTGAAGATGGAAAAATAAAGTTGAATTGATTAGTGCATCTTAAGAATGTTGACAGAGTAATTAGGTCGCATGACAAGGACTACCTGTACAAGGAATGACATCTTTCAGTAAGCCTTTCTCCTGTGCCTTCTTGGCATTCGTGTGGGATCTGATTGCAAATTCATCCTGTTCTTTCCTGCCGACCTGGAAAGCTGCGCAAAGTCGATCCGCTGAATGTCCCATGATCTCTCCAGTTGAAAATTCAGCAATTCCAGGAAGCTTTTTTGAAAGAACAAGATTTGATTAAAAAAAAAGGTTCAGTTTCAGTGAAAGGGTAGCGAATTGCACTACTAGCTTACCTCGGGTACAAAGTGATCCCCTCGTAGTTGAGTTAAAAGTCCGAGCATCTGCCCCGTTGTCTTTGCCCTGTTTGCTTTCAGCATAAGACTTCTCATCTTACGTGAATGACGAATAGGGGCGTCACTGAGGAATTCGACCCCTCCTGCGATAACCTTGTCATAAGTCCCACTTGCAATCAATCCAATACCTGAAAAGAGATTAAATAGATTTCTTTATTAATTTCATTCAAACACAGCACCTGCAAATAAAATCCTAGGCTTACAGTCAGTAATGGCAACATTCGATGAAATGCAAGCCATACACACAGAATTCGCAGGGGTTTTGTTTGAAAATCCAGCACCGAGCGCAGCTTCACGAGCGACATTTGCAGTTTTCACTTCCTGGATAACAGTACCCATCACGATATAATCGATTTCTTCTTTGCTCAGCCCAGTCTTATCTACCAAACCTCTATGTAGGTACACAAATAGAGTAATTTATTAAGAATTGAAACTCTCTAAGGCTTACTTTACGTACATTGGCTGTTGACGTTTACACGCCAAATAAACTTACAGCAGGGCATAGCGAGCCAAGTCATGAGGCATGAGCTTCTGAAAGTCTGTGCCAGACTGAAGAAACGGTGTTCGGACTCCTTCGACAAAGACAATGTTCTTTCCACCCGGTCTTGACAGTTTATCAGAATTCGCAGACAAGCATTTCCCTAATGAAAAGAATCACGATACTATTACAAAACAATGAAAGGAGTGGCAAAAAAAAGTTTATGGAAATCTGGACTTTGGACTAACCTGATGTATGCAACAGTCTTGCCGCATCCAATTTGGTATGAGCACGTACAATCTTACTAAGCAACATCTTCAGTCCAGGGGCCGTATTGTGATAGGAGAGAGCAATTACTGGTGATCTGTCGTGTAAATGTAGCAGTCAAGGACAATCGGGCAATGAACTCTTCACAGCTGTGTGTGAAGGTGGATGCTGGTAAAAATTAAACAAAATCAATGAATACAGAATGTACGTATGTTGTTAATTTATAGTGTTATTGCCCTGCTTACCTTACATGTGGTGAGTCCTTCCTTCCTTTTAATGACCGATTGACGATTAAACGCCGTAAATCACCAAAGAAAATGCAGTGAATTAATTGACAAAAGGACGAGGACGAGACAAACAATGACAAAGTTTGTCCAAATTCCAAAGTCCACCAAAGTCCCGGTCTCCAGATGGGTCGCTTCGCTATGCTCTCATCGCCGGAGCACATTGCAGATGTGGGCAGACGACAGAAAAATCGGTAAAGGGGTGAAAAGTCACTTATTTACGAAAAACAATTTATTGATTGCTTATGATTAATAATTGAAGTGTTGCAGTTTGTATACTCCATGTGCGTGCGTTGTTAATAATTATTGCTACGTCATATTCATTTTCCGGATTTTTTCGCACGCTTACCCTTCTTAGATTTAGGATGAGGTTGGGAGTGCTGCTGCTTTCCATGTCGCGGCCTTGTAGAAGACGTCACCTCAGATTCCTCTGCTCCAGCTTTCCCTTTAGCCAATCTATTCTTTCCACGAGACTTCTTACTCCGCTGCTTAAACCTCTGGGATGCTTTAAAAGCTTTACTTTGTTGGAGTAGTCGAGTTGTGGTTCGTTTTAACATGGACTTGACATTTTGATTGTGTGGTATTCCTGCTGACGCAGGGTCATCCATCTCGACGTTATTTGCATCTGAGTCCTCATCGTCTTCAAGAGCTGGCAGTTTGGTGTGAATGTCATCCAGAGAACTTATCGTCACCGTTTTGGATCCAAGAACAAATGATTCTGATTTTGTTTTCCGTTCATCCTCCAAATCTGCTTGGGTAAACCCAATTATCCTTTCAACTTCTGGCAAAATGCTATGAGAACTTGAGACTCTGCCAACAGCCTTCTTAGCCTAAAGAATATACCAGAGAAATCAAAAGCTATCCAGTGCTAGTTGAGTCTGTCAACAACTTAAATTAAAATAATCATCATGAACTTACCTCGGCTCTAATCCTTTGCTTTTCGAAAGCCAACCGCTTTTCCAACTTGGATTTATAAAATGCCTTCTTCTGAAGTTTCCTTTTATGAAAGCCAGACAGAAAATCTCTAAAAGAACAAGAAAATGGAAGAATTACAAAATTCAGGTTATGATTGAGGTCAAACATATCTGCTCAAAGTGATACAGCAATCTTGCTCGTGGAATTGACCGCTACATTAATCATAATTAGGTAATTTAGGGATGTTTTAGTAGAATCCAAACCTTCTTGCATCAGTATCGAATTTGACCTCCAACTTTGGTTTTTTATTCACTCCATGTTTTGATTTCGTCATAATTCCACCCTACCCTCGGCGGTTCAAATCTCAGAAAAGATTAATCAAAACTTATCCTAAAGCGAAGTGTATCACTGAAATTAGTAAATTAGACAGAAGTGTTAATTTAATTCACAATTAGCTGAACAAAACAACAAAACTGAAAGCAACAACATGTGTTTCAGATTTGAACAAAAGGATATCCCGCCTAACTTTCTCCAAGCGTCTGTCGTGCTTAACCGAATGGAAGTTAAGTTCAAGTCTTCTTGTTTAGTTTTAATTCGGGTCGAATTCCAGTCGCTAAAAACTTGAATTTTGGTTAATCAATTCGGAAAAGTTTTGTTCTGTCATTTCTGTTAGACCATGGCCACTTGCGATGATCTGGTTTCAGTCAATTTAGTTTTCCTAGCGTATCCACCAACATTCAGACTTTCGACTCAGCGCTTTTGATTGGACTACTGGGACGGCCACCTGGACTTCGAGAAGAATCCGCTACAGACTCAGGAGCTGATGCTGGAATAAGATGTTCAACAATGCGTTCTTGAGATCCTCCTGACCCACCGCTGTCAGTGCTGCATTTGTTCTTCTGGGCTAAAGCGTCTCGCAAATTCTCGTTTTCTGCTTCAGCGTCCGCCAACTAAAAGATTTAAAACCTAACAAATTTAATCTGTTTTTAATATCATTTGAAGTTCTCGAGGTGACCTTTCCATGAAGGATTTCAAGATCCTTCTTGAATGCCTCCAGTTCTGCCTTCATCGAAACCCCAATCGAAAGATTTTCTAACAGGAATGCAATTGGATCTTCTGGTGGTTTCCCTTGATTTTCATAAAGAGCAACAAGGCCACGAGTCAAGGCATCCAAAGTCCCCGTCTTCTCCAAGTAGTTCCGGAATTCCTGACGCTTCGTCCCAATTCCATCCTAATAATGTTTGTAACTTTTAGTTTAGCTTTAGTTGGCGAGTGGATAGGAAGGTAATTTAATTTCAAATGTACCTTCCCATCAAAATCGCTATTGGCTGTAGTATTGGACATGCCTCCTCGTCTGAGCTTGACCTTGACCTTGACGCGGAATAATTTTAAATGCGGACTAGTGAATTCAGAAGTATCTCTTTGACGTCCCTTTTTCCGTATGGATTTCTAATGGATGTTTAACAAACTTTTGTTTTGTTGATTTACAGTGTCCTGTTGCGATAGAAACAAATTTTGACTACGGGAAACTAAAGTTTCAGGTTTTTAATGTCCTGTAGTGTTGAACCGCAGGAGCGGCATTCATGTTATCATTTATTATGATCACACAACCGTGTTTTAGAAAATTCCAATTTATTAAATAATTTGAATTCATAAATAATTTAGTAAATTTCCAATGTGGAGGTACACAGTTAGTAAGGTTGAGAAAGCTAATAGTCAAAGGAGCTCAATGACGAGTAAGGTATGCAGAATATTAATCAAAAGGAAAACTCTGAGCGTCCTTCTTTCTCAGCACCAAATAGTTTATGTTGCAAAATCAAACTTCGTTTAACGGGTCTCAATAATCAACTTAAACGTTTCAAAATAAAATAAGTATAAAATTATGTTTAAATGGAGGATGCATCCGTTTCAGGTATGTTGCCCAAAGGTAGTCCAGCTCGTCCCCATCTATAAAATGGAGGTCCCATTGTGAAACAATGTTGCGTCTTGAGTGGTTCATCCCCATGCGTCCAGTACATGACATAAAAGTTGCACATTTCGTCTTCGTTTGTTGATCTGTTAAAATCAAATTAAAATATTATAGTTCAATATGCAGGGTAAACAAAGAGGAGCTCCTTTTACCCAATTCTTGTGATCCTTGATCTGTCGCTAACCATGGTGCACCTGGATGCCTAAAATTAACACGAGTCAATTTAGGAATAATTTATTGTGATGGAGGATTAAACTTAATTTTTACTACGCCTTACCAAAATGTCTCCCTTCTTAATGGTGATCTCATTGGCCACAGGATAAAACATTTGTGGTCGCATGGGCTAGAAATTAAGTTATGATGAAACCTCGTTTTCTTTTTAAGAATAAAGTCCATAAACTTACATTCTTTTTGCCAATCAAAGTCCATTTGTCACCGTTAATACCACGTCGAACGCGATACCCTGATACTACCCGTCCTGGAAATACAATTCAACTTTCATTTTTTTGAATTTATTTCGATGAGAATTCATTGGAATATTTTTAAAAATTTTCAAAGACATACCTAATGAATGCGTATGGACCCTGAATGCAAATGGATGCAGCACAATATCTTCGTTCATTTTGCAAGCAGCCTCCATGTACTCCGTTGTTTTCGGTGCAATGAATCCATTCGTTCCCATAAAGTATACTCCAGCAGCCTTTGGTTGTCTAGAAACATCGAATCGTCCGCAAAATCAAAACTTTGGATGCAATAAAGTTAACACCTTCGATATTAAAAGTTTACTCACGGTGTTTCAGTGTATATCAGTGAAACGCCAGAAGCATCAGTATTTCCACCTATTAATCAGAACCGGAGCACAAAATTTCTTAAATATTTTTATAACTTTTTTACCCTAATTTTTTACCCTCAACAAACGTTGATACGTCAGCGTAATGTACTTGGAGCACCAGGTACTGGATCCCTGTATTTCCTCCAACCTTGAATGCGACGCCATTTGGCAAGTCCAGTTTCGGTGCATCTCTCGCCCAAGCATAAATAATATGAGAACCTTTGGAACATGGGTTTCCGGTTTTATATCCAGGCTCATTCGAAGCTGCCATTTCATTGCAATTGTAGACTTCCTCCTTCTGACCCGGTTCAGTACACCCATAAAGGAGCATGTGATGGGCCACATCCATTGTTGCGTTTGGTTCAAATCCAACTGCAAAGTCATCATTCATTATTGAACATGGAAAACAGAAACTACAAGTGTCAACAACTTGCTGCGTCATGAAAGAAAACATTCCGATTGATTGATTCTGTCTTACCGATGTAGTAGTCTTGCGAAGGATCAATCCGCACGGGGGTGCAAAGATAGCTTTCCGGCTGTGATTTAATTAGGGAATTCAAATTTGTTAGCTTAAAAATCCTATTCCCAATGGTTTTTTTTTAGTCTTACTTTGCTTGGCTTGACGTGTGGCATATAAATGGGGAAGGAGTCAGTCTCGAACCCTTGAACCATCATCTCGGACCACCAAAACAATTGATAGACCAAAAACGTGCGTATGAAAGTAATTGCCATCTTGGTAATCTGTACACGGAACACTTAATTGAGAGATCAATTTAAATCCACCTGCACTCCTTACTTCTAGCTTTGGAATTCCATACCTTACAACTGGAATTCTTCTCCGTATGGATTCCAAAGATTGCTAACGTGCACGTACCCTTAGCACGACGCTTTCACTTGTGGTGTGGTATCTTTTCCAATGATTTTACGTAGGAAGTTGTGACGTTGGTTAGGGATCAATGAGGAACTAGAACGCAGGCTCCTGCCGACCAAATTTCCTACTTTCGTTCACAATTCACAATCTGCTGCTGGAGAAAGTATAAAACCTGGATATGCCAGAAAGCTACTTCCGGAAAAGCTCCTTTCGGGTTAAATAAGAAGAACAAAGTGGTTTAAGATAACCTCCTTTCAATAATAACTTTCTTCCTTGCCCTTAAATGTCAATAACTTGCGGAACAAAATGGTTCTGTAACGATGAAGAATGCTTAAAGTAAGAATGCTTAAAGTAGAATGGAACAGAATTGGAGAAGAAAAAGTCGGCAAATGCGGTCGTTTTGCCAGTTCACCATCACCACTGTCACGAAAACCGCTGGTGGCTCATCGTTTTTTGTAGTTACTAAAAGTGTCCCCATTTTCTATTCTTTCCCATCATCATCTCTTCGAACGGGGTAGCCCCACTATCACTTTAATATAAAAAGCATCCATCTTCGCATGAGAATTCTTATGATGCTTTCTTTCTTCCGTTAGTAAGCAGGACACGCTATCAACCACCAATTATAACGGTAATTTAAAATTGAAAACAAATTGAGGACTTTTTACTTTTTATTAATAAAAAGCTTCAACAACAAAGTTTCTCGCGTCCGTCTACCTCTACACAATGTTAAAGTAATTCTGGGTTTATGAGAAGGCAGTAATTGTATCCAATCCTATGATTGTTTGTAGGATTTACTTAAGGGTGGGCTAGACTGGAGTAAAGTAGCTCTGGCGGGGAGTTTAGAACTACATTTTCCCATCTGTTAACCCAGACCAAAGAGCGGCATCCGAAGAAGATGCTGAGT
>JAQIWD010000619.1:0-18751 GCA_034694825.1 Anurida granaria
ATCCGGAAGTAGAGCTACGCAGGTCTTGTTTCCAGTGAGGGTTTCACACCTTCCAGGTCTCACTTTCGGCACGAGTAAGGAGGAGCTCACTAATTTCGGTTTTGGGCCTGACCCTTGTACCTCCTCGGTTTTATTCCGCTGACCTTGTCGCCATGCTTCTGCAGTGTGATTTCCTTGCCTATTCGTCTGATTTTGTGTCGAATTGCCCGGGCTCACTTTTGTAGTAGGTGGTGGTCGCTTACTTGGCCGCGGGGGTTTCGCTTTTTCGGTCACGGTTTCCATCGTGGTTGACTCCATGGGGTCGCTTGTAGTACTTTCGGTATCAACGGCGGTAGCGGTAACCCTGCTGGTGGTTGTCTTTTCCATAACTTCACCCTTGGCAATTAGACCTCCTGAGCTCCCGAAATCGGCGCCATTTCTAACTTCCCCAACTTTGGGAAACGGCAAGACGACTTGTCGCTTCCGTCGTCGCCCTATCCCTTTGACCCCACCTCTCCCGTGATTTTTCGGTGGGAAGAACTCGTCGAGCAAATCCGGTTCCGGCTCGTCGCATCTCTCTGAATATACAAAGGAGGTAAAAGTAGAGCGGGGGTCAAATGTTTTTTTGGGAAATGTTAGCGTTACTTGATTTCGAAGAGCAAGACTCGACCGATGGGGCAACGGTGGTCAGTGTATCATTGTCATTCCGACCAGAGTCTTCCATTTCTGTGACATTTTTTAAAGTATTGGCCAGTTTATTCAATGCAATGCGCACTTCAAACGAAATCAAGAGGGTTTCGTTCAATCATCAATTTTACAATTTCATCTTTGACAAGGGATTACCTGCTCTTGTGATCGTTTCCTCCAGCTCCTTTCTGACTGAGCTTCGATTCCTTTTCTCCCCATCCTCGTCATCATCCACGACGACATCTTCACCGGTACCACGGTTCGTTTTTGATGCGGTGTTACGACGAATACGGTGGCTGATGGCCCTTGAACCTCCAGCGATGTCTAGCATCACAGCAGCAGCGTTCGGTGTGCTAACATTCCTCCTGTCACCACCACCTGCGTCCTCGTCCAACGTAGAATTCGTGAGGGAAATAACGGTGGCGCCGCCGGTTGCCGCAGTGCTACGAGGGAAGATGATACCGGTGCCATCGTTAGCTTGGTTCCGTTCTCCTGAGCAACAGACTTCATAACAGCGGCAGCACATGTCAAGGGTCACATCGTCCCTTGGACATTCTTCAAACCTCTCCTCACTCACCGGACATTCGTTTCTGTACTCGTGAATTTTGAAGTGTCGCAAGCGACAATCATCTCCCACTTCTGCTGGCACCGCAAAGGGAAATGACAAGAATGGAAGAAAAACAAGGATCAGTGACAGCATTCTGTCTCACTTTCTCCAGGGTTGGTTTACAACAATATTCTACTTGGATTATTGTTGGTAAAATTATTGTTAAATTGCGTTTAATAGAATTAAATCGATTGCTAGTGAGACTGAATTATTTAAGAATGTGCGGAAGCGGTCTGCTTCGGGACTTCTGGTTTTATAGTAAGGAAGCCAGAGATTAGAATCTGCAACAAATTGTGATTCCTTTGAAAATAATTTGTTGACTCTTCCTATTTGTCCCATTTGATTGAAGCATCCGACTTGAAACAATTCCAGTGAATTGCGTGCAGGCTGATTGACATTGTTGCGAATTAGTACAAAACGTCAGCATAATTTCAGAGTTCAGCACCCAATTGCGTCGTGTCAGGGGGTAGGTTTTGTTGCAATTGCAATTGTTCCATTTAAATTGTGTTTTTGCAATTAGAATTAATTGCAAAACTTCCAAAATCCTGTCAATCTAAAGTTTAGGTTACACGCACAAGTTTCATTGTCATTGTAATGTAGTAACTTATGTTTTAACGTACACCAGCCACGCCCTTTGACCTTTCGCTTTTTTATCTGCACATCCACTGAGTCTAACTTGGCCCAAATTGTAAAGGCGCGAAATTTATAGACGGTCTTGTTTATTGTTGTCAAAACTCGCAGCAACATTTTGTTTCGTTGCGTTGTGTTGATTCACCTTTGACCTCGGTCCAATTCAGATTCAAATAATCAACTGTAACAGCTGAAAAGAAGTAGGTGATGGAGGAAGCAGATGCAGAACCGAGGAAATACTTTTGCATTCACTGTGGTCACGCTGCTCCTGGGATCCTCAAGATTTATGGCAAGGATAATCTAGTGAAACTGATCGAATGCGTAAGATTTCATAAAACATTATAAATTTTAAGACTGTGTGTCATTGCTCCAATAATTAAAGTTTTATTGATTTATTACAGACTCATTGTGGACAGCTCGTTGACAAGTTTGTAGAGTATGACGTCATTATCATTATTATCAACTTGATCCTCCAAGATGAAACTGCTTACAGACATCTACTCCTTAATTCTGAACTAAAGGTGAACCTGATTCATAATTGTGACTGGTGGATAGTGTCGAAAATGGTTATGTTTCTGATCTTCTTTGCATTTTATTTTCAGAACTATTGGAAAATCGGTCTGTTCTTCCTCATAATCCAGTCTTACTGTTTCTGGTGTGTCCAGAAAGGTGCAGGGCTTCATACCCAAAAGGAAACTTATTACCAACTGGAGACAAACTTTTACCAGTCCCTGATTCGTTCGGCGATAAATGTAGCGTCTCTCCAAGGTCTCCTACTCACTGCATCCACAATCAAATTCGGATTTCATTGGGTGGAAACCTTTTCTCGATTTGCCTTATGGAAGGGAATGTTGATAGCTGGTTACAGTGAGCTGTTTGAACTATGTCGCCTCATTTGGTCATATTCTACTGACGGTCCCCGGATGTATTTTCACGAGGGACTCCTAATCTTGTCGTTCACACTCTGCTATAAGGGTAAGTGCGAGGGGCGGGCATTGAATAAGTACCATAAGGTTGAATAAATTCTTCATTTTTCAGTTGTGAACGGAGTGTCAAAAATTGAAGCATTTCTGACGGTCATCCTCTGCTTCCTGGCTCATAAATATTTTATGTCAATTTATGATGTCAACTTTCCTATTTCTACTTAAAATAGAAATAAGTCGAAATTTTTAATGATAGTAAAAAATGAAAATGTACTTTTTTCAAATGTTTTTGAAATGTTCGATGTGGATGCCGGATGCCGGATGCCCATACCTGCAATTGTGATGGGAGGTTGTTGTGTCTCCTGGTCTGCACCTTTGGGGGGACCGGGACACGGCACGGTACGGACACCACACGGACTGGCACCGCACCGTGGAAGAGCGATGTGACACGGAATTTGAGCTACGAGTGAGTGGTTCATCAAAAGGTCATTTCAGGTCAGTTAGTGAGCGGTCCTGCAACTTATGTGTGTATCTCTCATCGGACTACCAGCTGACGGTAAACTCGCTTGGCAATTTGGCTTTTTTTGGCACTTTTATTGGGTGGGGTCTAATCTCGGTTCGGGAAAAGAGGGTTGGTTGGTTCATGTAGAGAGGCCGTATGTGAATTTGCTTGAATTAACAAGAATTTACTTGTGATGGATCTCGTGGATCTCGGTAAAGTTAACTCTGTTTTGACGTACGTGCGTTAGAACTATTTTAGGATGGAATGCGATTCCGTCATGATTCTATCACAACGGTTTACGATTCTATCGTATCGTATGTCGTGTGGTGCGAACCGTGCTGCGGAAGCGCGTCATGTGAAAGTTTCCCATCCCATATCGCCATTAAATAACACCACGCTTTAGCTGGACCGGTGTTTTCAGTACCTCCCAAGGAGAAACCCAGTGAGATATTTTCACATGATGCGATTCCAAACCGAGATTAGACCCAATGCTATTTAGCAAAGCGCAAGTGCTTTATCTTCAGTTGTTGCCTTTACATTTTCTTCTACTTCTTTTTACAGAACATGGGATCTACCAAGCCATTGGATTTGCTAGTGGAGCGTAGAGCGTCCCATGACTTCCGTTGGGCATCCCGAACCTGGACCGGTCCACCGTATTTCGTTAGAGGAGAGCCCAGGAATCCCAAGGAGCTCGTCCTTGCAGTCATGGAGAATAAAAACGTTCGCAAAGTCATTCGAGATGTAAGCAATTACATGAACATTCAATTCGTACACCTTGTGACATTGTTCCCCTCTTTCAGCTGGCGAAAGAGAAGCATGTTGACGAAGAAGTGATTCGCAAGGAAGCTGAGCTAACTTTGGATGAACTTGCGCATGACTTTCGCATGTAAGTTGGAAAGACCCTCGGGCAATTGAAAAAGAGCCATTGCTTGCATTAGAGCCCGACACTAATATCTTGTTTTTAATTTTCTAGGTATGCAATCCGATGGTTTGGCGTCGTGTTGTCCAAACTGGGTAAACGACTTTACAACAGTATTCAAGTGGATATGGAAAAGTTGGATCAAATCAAACGAGCCTACGCCAGCTACCCTGTCCTACTTTTACCGACACATCGGAGCTATGTCGACTTTCTCCTGATCTCTTACGCGTCTTTCACATTTGAACTCACAATGCCAATTATCGCAGCTGGGATGGGTGAGTTGTCTTGTCTGTCACCGCACCGAATGGTTGAACTTATTTATGCCATTTCTTTGACTGATTCATTTTTTGTTCTTAACTATAACGCAGATTTCAAAGGGATGGTTGGAGTTGGTGAGGTCTTACGAAAGTCAGGAGCATTTTACATCCGCCGTCGGTTCGGAGGTGACCCTTTGTATTGGGCCCTCATCAGTGAGTATGTCAAGGTGGCAGTGATGCAAGGTGGACATCCCATGGAGATGTTTGTTGAAGGCACACGAAGTCGAACGGGGAAGTCTCTCAAGCCTAAAGTGGGTCTCCTGTCAATTATAACGGAATTAGTCTCTTCTGGTCAAGTCCCGGATGTTCTTATCCTCCCAATCAGTATGAGCTACGACCGCACCCTGGAAGAGCGTCTCTACGCTCATGAACTTCTGGGTAAACCGAAACCAAAGGAATCGACAAATGTAAGCTGGAAACCTGTTTGCAGAACCACCTAAACATTGACTAAACAGATTTTCGTAATGTTAATCTCGTTTTATCTTTTCCAGGGTCTCATGAAAGCTTTACAGTTTCTCGGAAGTGGAAACTACGGTTCCGTGTATCTAAACTTTGGCGACCTGATTTCCGTTCGTGAAATGTTCGAGAGAAGCTCAAATCCCATAACCAGTATTCGTCCAGAACTTTTCCTCAAAAGTGTTCAAGAAATTGCGATGAAAGTGGTTCTGGATCATCAAGCCAATTTGGCAGTGCCAATTTTTGCGGGGATCTCACTGGTCATCCTCTCTGAGGTTTGTACTCGGATAGTTTTTACACTTTCGCTTAGCAGACTGATAAACTTGTCTTGACTTTTTTGCAGATCTCACGAGACAGTATTACAATCCCGATGAAATTCTTGATTCAAAGCATGGAATTTCTCCAGTCAATCTTGAATTCCCGAAATTGTCGTTTTGGGTATCCTCTTCTAGGGGACACACTCGAGGCTAACATTCGATACATTCTCGGCGTTCACTCATCCCTTGTCAGTATTCAACGGCAGATTGAAAAAGCCCATGGAGGGGTTGGAGACATTGTTCGGATCAAGTTTAAGTGTGGGGATGCTGTCCAGCAAATGGTGTTCCAGCACTATGCCAATCAAATTCTGAGTCCCATTTTTCCATTCTCTTTACTCCGTCTGCTACTCCACCACCACCAGCAGGAAGAATCCTTAGCAAGTGAAAACCTTCCGTCTATTCTCCCCCCTACACCGCCTCCATCCAGCATTCAGTATTCCACCGACGCCGTCTCCACAATTGGACAAGACTACTTGTTTTTACGTGAACTCTTTCAGGAAGATTTTCTATACGAAGACGGAACCGTGCCGCAGGTAATTGCCTAATTTGAGTTCTTTTTCTTGTATTCAAGTTCTGATTGGAGAATGAGAGCATAGAGAAGCGGTCGGCCATTAAGCCAATTTTCCCAGCTCATTTGCATACAAACCGTTCCATCTGGATAGGGCTGGGCTTCATCGCTTTTTGTTTATTGTGACATGATACTCTTGAGAAATCCTTACAACAGACACTTGTGGCTTCTCTGCTGTCTCTCAGCCACATAACATACACGGCGGCTGCAGCAAGAGTTCCATATGCTGCTCTCGTATTCTAAATAGAAAACATTAGCAGAGCAGCGGAGAGATCTCAAAGGATCCTCAGATGCTCTTATTACAAAAGTCTTGTCTGCCTGTCTGGCCTTGGTAGTTTTATGGATCTCAAATGCTAATTAATACCAAATGACGAAGGAAAGTCTAATTCTCCCCGTAACTTTTTTCTTTTTGTAGGAACTGGAGTGGACCTTGAAAATATTCAAATCCTGGAAATACTCTGGCCAACCACAAACTTCTGGAGCCGCCCTAGTTTCAGGTCCTGCTAGTCCTGAGGATGAAAATTGTTTGTCACTTCTGAGAAATGCTCTGAGCCCTTACTTCTTGGCATACTGGGGAGTTTTGCGGAGGTTGCTGGATGTAAGATTGATTCTCTTCCAATTCTTATTTTTGTCTAGAATCCGATCCGTAATAATGTAGATCAGTAATTTTCAATCGTTTTTATGATTTTTCCTAATTCACAATTCTGTTTCTAGGTCAAGCCTCAGACTTGTTTTGAGCTCAAAGCCTTTGGAAAGACATGTCAGGACTATTTGGCCCAACGGATAACCTCTGGCGAGGTTACTCCAGCCTACGGAGCCTTGTCACTGGACACAATTTCCAACGCTGTCACGTCCCTCCTCCGGGCCTCCGGAGCATCAGGCTTGGAACGAATTAAAATGTGAGTCTTAAATGTTTAATTTATGACTCCTCAACCTAAGGATTCGTTCCTTGTGGATTATTATCCATTGTGGATCTCTGATGGCTGCCGTCGGATTTTCTCTGAAATTAACACGGAGGGCCCTTAGTCCAAGTGCCTTAGCCCAATGGTGACGGTGACCCTGCCTAGCCTGCGTGGTGTGATTGATTAAGTCCTGCTGGAAAAGTGCAGACCTTGCTTTCTTGTCTCTTCTCTTCCAGTTTTCTCTTATCATCCTTTCTTCTTTTCTGATTTGCTTTTGATGACGTGACGTGAATGAGAATGACTCTGATTTTTCTTCATTTCTGTTTCCAGGGATGACGGGTCATTTGGGATTGTCGTCCAAGACGCCTCTCGCCTCTCCTCTATTTCCAGCCGCCTTGGTGAGTTGAGTTTGAAGCTTTTCCCTAGTCATAATTAATCTCCCCAAAATGAAGGCTACGAATATGCTTTCCAGTGTCTGCCTACTCTGTTTGTCAGGTTTAAGTCGTTGAGTTGAATTATGTTAAGTTAAGCTTGTGGTGATGGTGGTGGTGGTTGTGGAGGTTAAATGGGAGGATTCGGTTAATACACTACTCGCCTTGTTGGTTAAAATTACTCGTTGCATTGCTGTTGGTATTGGTAATGTTAACTAAATAAGCAAGTATAAAGAAGAATCCTGCTGAATGCTTTTTTACAAGAAATTGAGATAATACTCTCATCAGAGTAGTTGTATTGCTGTAAGGTTTCCGACTTGGACCTCTTTTCCTTCATTTCATGTTCACATTTACTGCGAACTTCTGTTGTGTCTTCCGAGTGATTAGTAAGGAACTTTGATTCAAGTGAAGTGGAAGAGGAAGTTTAGTGGGTCTTCCTGATTAGCAACAACGGAGCGGCGGCGGGTGCGACCTAACCATTTTTCCATTAAACCATTGCTAGTTTTAATCATTTTTAGTTCCAGATTATTCCAGTTTTGGCAATACTGTTAAGACCAGGAAGCATGGCGCCTGGAACAGTTTTACTCCTTGAAATTGAATCCGACCGGAGTCTGCATCCCCTTCCGCTTCGGTTCTAATTAAGAAAGGGAAGCTCCAGCGCTTCAGGTCGGTTTTTTCGGAGTGATTCGATTGGGTAAGCGCGTGCAGAAGGGGGGACTACAAAAGTCACAGAAGGGGGCAGCAAGCAGGGATAGGGAGAGATGATGCCGTGATTTGGATTTAAGTCTTTGAAAAGGAAAGGGAAGGGTTTAGTGTTTTTTATTTCTGATTTTGATTTTAATAGAGTGGAAGTAAGAGTCGACGACTGTTTTAGGCCTTTCCTCTGCATCTGTGTAGAGGCGGCAGCAGCGTGGGAGCCTGGAAGGAAGCGTCTCTTCTCCTATTTGACTTGGGGATTTGGGGATGAATGGGAAAAGGAGAACTTGGTTTATGAATCGATACGTGAGAGGTCTGCTGCTCGTTGCGTTTTAGTTGCAGAGATGCGGAGAGGGAGTGAATGGGGAAGATCAGATTTACAAGATGAGATTGTAATAATAAGTCTGCTGCTGTTGGAGGATGTTGTAGGGCGAAGCCCAGCATTTTTTCCAGGCTTCACATACGTACTGTCCACCCGGTATGTAATTTTGTTGCGGCGGATACTTCCAGCACATTGCCATGCTCCTCTTTTCCCATAATCAGGACTGAACTTGATACTTGAGGTGTTGGAATTAAGGCTGCAGGGGGTATGTAGGTAGCAGTGAGCATTGGGTTCAATTGGCTTGATTCATTGGCTGGTTATATAAATTCCTCGTTATAATTCAGGTTTCAAGTGTTTGAGGTTAGGTATTAAGGAGAGCGTTTTACGATAGAGAGCCAAGGCCGGAGACAAGTTTGGATTAAGGAGGGCAAATACGGCTTTGAATGGACATAAGTAAAAGATGAGCCTCCTGAATTTATTTGTATTGCAACTGATATCAAGTTGAAGATCCTGGAGCCTCTAATTTTGAACCACTAAATTCTAATCTGTACTCCTTTGTGCAGGTAGGCAGGCTGGAATAGGGAGGGTGACTGGAACATGTCCTTGGCGATTTCCTCTTGTTTCCTGCCGTGTCGTCGTCTAGAAGTTTTCTACAAGTTTTAGTTTTATGTCTAAGCGTATCCCACGCCTTTCTCCGCATTTGTCTAGGAAGAACTTGAGAAAATTGTTGGAGGAGTTACGTCTTCAGTCTTCTTTCCTTTCAGTGGTGGTGGTGGTGGTGGTGCTGGAATGATTTCTGGTGAAAGGTGATGACCTCCTCCCCAAGCGTTTGGACCAACTGCTACAGCCACACCATTACAATTAACGTTTTCGAACCCAGGGCACAAAGAACCCTCGGCAGGCTTGGCAGGCATTTCATTTCTCTTTAAACTTTATGGGGACTTGAATAAGGCTCCTTTGTTCCCCACCGTGGGTTCCATTTCTCCCTCTTGGGTCTAAGGGTTCCAGGGGCACTCAGGGTTCCAGGGTATCAAGGGATTCTAAACATTTGTTGCTCCTCGTCAAAGTTATTGTTTTCCCACGACCTTGTCTAAGACCATTGACATACATTTCCTTCCAGGAAATTTGTTGGCTTGAAATAACTTTTTTTAGGAATGAATTTCTAGATGACTAAAATAGGAAGTGGACACTTGACACTTGGACGTGTCAATCTTGACCAGACAGATGGATATTGATGGACATGGACTTGGGCTGTGAACTGGTTTGGAATTTTCGGTCAATTTAGGACTTTCGAAGAAAGCTGCTGAAAGTTTTCGTGTCATTGTTTAAGTTGGGCTTGTCTGATGTTTATCTGTCTGGTCCTTACAAAGTATGTGAGAAAGACGGAAAAGGTTAGAAACCTTTTCAAGGGTTCACTGCCTGGTCCTGATGAGCATGACACACTCACGTAGAAGCCCTTTACTTTATTTATCTATTTAAATCTAAAGGCATTTGACCTCTGACTAAATTTTTGACCTGGGGAAGGCAAGAATTCTTTCTTTTATCTGTGAGCTGGCTGGCGCTGGAGCTTTTAGCTTCATCATAAACTTATTTATGATTTCCAAGCAAGCACCATCGTGAGGGGATAAAATCCTTTTCCTATTGTCCATTCTTCTCTGAATGCATTACCATTTTTTATATTTTACATTCTCTTCAATGTTAACTTTGTAAGTAAGTAAGTGAGTGTATTACTTGAGGGCTTTAACATGCGGTTGTGAAACCCCTTTGTTATTTCCTCCGTCCGATTGTTGAAAATTAACATTCTTGGAAGAGTGCATTGGCAATGGAGTGGAGTGTATTAGAAAAAGAAAAAGAAGGGGAAGTTTAGTTGTTTATTCAGTTGGAATCCATGCTCATGCCTTGCCAGTACCATTATATCGCACTGCCATTTCCTCATCATACATTGGACGTCGTTGAGCAAACTAGCGGATTCATCACTTCGTGCCGACTGGAAGACCAATTTTTGTCAAATCCAGCTTTTTCAATGCGTCTTCCAGACTTTTTAGCTCTGAGATCATTGTGAAAGCTGATTCTGATGGAAAATGAAACAACGCTGGAGACTGAGCGGTGCTGGCAGTACTTCTTCCATGCTGGAAACCTTCTCATGAATTTACTAATGAAGAATTATGGGCTTACTAAATTTAATTGATTCCTTAATTAGTAGTTTTATGCCTTTTAGTCACAGGATGAAAATGATGATGGGACTGATGCATTTCTTTTGTTTCTTTTACAGATCGACTCGTCGAGGGTGGGGATTGGTGGATGGGCTCAAAGAAGAACAGCGGAAAACACTCTGCATCCAATTCCAGTTCCGAGGACGCTGCTGCTCCTCCTGCATCTTCTTCTGACCAACTTCATCTCCTCCGATCGAAACTCTAATCAAGGGAAATGGAAATTCCTGTTTCAAAATGATCATAAGATCCATTTAGATGCTTTGAACAACCTACAACCAACAACGAGCGGCAAGGATGCAAAAGAACGGAGGCAGCCCTGCTTTCTCTTCCCTTTTGTTCTTTTCATACTGCCACACTACACGTTTTAGTCATTTGAACTGCTGTGAGAACGTCTTCACCTGTGTTATCTGGATAAAATTAGTCATTTTAAGGTTTTATTATGGAAAAGGAATAGGGACTGGAGAGTAGTGTTAGGTCTGAATTTATAACTTAAAGTTGTTTTCAACTTTTGTGGATTTATACTTTCAGGCTTCTGTTTTGTTGGATTTATGTTCCAGACGGTACTACTCCTAGGGTTGGTAGCTCCTATTATTCAAAAAGAGAAATGCCTAATAAAACAAAGTTTTGAGTTAAGTTTTGTAGGACCATATTGTTAGGAGTTCCACAATAATGCCTTGATGGAGGCTCCACTTGGAGCTAGTGCTAAAGCAATGGGGAAATGGAGTAAGTAGCACTGGTGGCGTTGGAAAATAATTGGATGCGGAGGATTGCTCCACTTAACAGGAAGAGCAGGGACGCTTCCAGTACAACATTTATGAGGGTAGTAACTAAAAATGGAAAGGAGGAAGAAAGGGTGTTGGGAGTGCTATGGCCACGGCGGCGGCGGTGCTTGCCTTCTGCAGCGCTGGAATGAAAGTAGACACGACACGACTGGAAGAAGTGTTTCCTTTCTACTTTCCAATTAAGCTCCTATCTCCTCCTTTCTCCATTTTCTTACTCCTAGTGCTGGAACACGCTGGAGCAATAGAAAAATTAAGTCGATTTTCCCCCCTTGTTTGAGGGAGAGTTTAAGAGGATGACGGCGAGATGAGTCAGGATTCAAAATTATGAAGATGGAGATATGAGCTTCAGATTCAGCACCTCTGCGACATGATGGAGACATATTGGAGCGTGCATGGCTGGAACGTCAACTGGAACTAGCACCACCACCGAGAAGAGGGACGCACACAGTCCATTTCCTGAGTCCATTAGAGGTATTCACTCAGGCGGAAGTGGAAAGCGGACGGATTTGATGTGTATGTAAATCCAAACCTCATTCCAAAAGTGGTCGCCGTATTCTTGTGACCTTCGACCTTGGAGATTGGAATTAAGCATTGGTTCGTTGTGGTGGTGACGACAACGCGGAATTAAGGGTAGCGGAAGGAATCCCTGAATAGTTTTCTCTTGGAGAAAGTCTGTGGTTTTCTCCAGCAAAGTTTTGGCTCTGGAAATGGATTAGAGTCTTCCTACCGGAATGTGTTGCAATTTCTTTAGTTTCTTTTGCAACGGGGGGAAATAGCGAATCTACCAATCCGTTAGTTTTTTTTTCTTTCAAAAAAGGAATGTTACAACCCACTTTTATGGATTAGACGCCTTCGGGGTTTTTTTATTTTCTCAAAATAAGAACTGCAGGAATGGATCAATGGCACTTTTACATTTGATTTATTTAATCGAAGGTAGAAGGCGTGATTGCAGAAAAATGGGAGGAAGTGAAGCAGCTTTTAAATAATTTCATGGGAAATGGTATAGGAGAGGAGAACAAGTTAATCAACTGCGATTAAACCCACAGTCATTTCCCTGCCCTCTACGTTTTTTTTAATTTATCATCATGGACCCGTTTTGAAGCTTAGTTTTCACAATTTCGTCATTTTTCCTCCCAAAAATTTTCAAAGTTTTCATTTGAGCAAGTTTTAGTTAGGTTTTCAAAATCCAGGTTTAGGTTTAACGTTGAGCTGCTGAGTTGAGCTTATGCTTGTTAGACGCACGTTTGACCTTTGGGCTTATAGTAGGAAACGAATCAACAATTTAGCTATTACAACTAATCCTCCAGGTGAACAATTAGTTTACTGGTGGACGGAAGTTCCCATGACTGGAAAATTCCTATCTTTGTACACTCATAAAACACTTCCAAAAATCGTGTCGAAATGGATTTTTGCCTTAGTTTGCCCAATATTCCTGTTTTATCAAAAACAAACAGCAGGAGTTACATGTACAAGCGTTTCCGTTATGTATCGAAGCATTTCAGGAGGGAAATGATAAGAGGCAGAATAAGCTTTGGAAAATAAGCAACTAACTTTCTATTATTAATAAATAATAAAGCATGGAAACATTTTTAAATATTTGGGTAGGAAAGGATTTAAGAAACTTAAATTTTAAAGAATCTGAAAAAATTCCTTTAAATGTGAAAATTTTCTTAAAATTTAAAAAATTCGCTTAAACTCCAAAGATTTACTTAAATTGTTAACATTAGTTCAAATTTGAAAATCAAAAATATACTTATAGTTAAAACAAAAATATAATTCATGCTAATGACTACTAGAAATACTAGAAATTAAAAAAAATCTACTTAAAATCTTGGTGATTTTAGCCAAGAAAACCTTTCGGGATCATTAACTTTGGAATTTAAAACTCCTTTGTTGTAGGGATGCGCATTAGGAATTTTTAATGTATCGGGTATGGGTCTTTCCTCGTTAATTTTTACAGCCTTCCTCCTCAAGCCTTCCTTCCTAACCAGGAGAAAACAATGGGAAGGTCCAGGAGGGATGGGGTTTGTCATAATTCCTTAAGTTGACATCTTCCAGTTTTAATTTTAACTCATCCGTACCCTATTCCTACCCCTTCCCGATTCCCTTCCACTGGATGTAATGTTGGATTCCTTTTGTTAATTTAACTCTTTCTGACAAGGGGCCAAAGGGAACAAGATTCCCTTCTGTGCGAGTCCCTTCTTCAATCCTTCCTCTTCTGCTGCTGCCCCCAGGATACCCGGGGCTCTTTTTTCGGAGTGATGATGATAATAATCTTCATCTCTCATGGAAAAGGAAAAAGGAAGGAAGGGATTCATAAGTTGTGTAGCTGGAACAACTCTGCCAGAAGAGCCCTTCCCAGCAACATGATTTTCAAAACGGGAATCTTGAGGGCCTGGAATGTTGAATGCGCTGCTGCTCGAATGTCTTCACCATCACATCACAAATTTACAAAAGGAAGGCACACGGTGAAGCATAATGCACCTCGGAAAGGAAGGAAATCTGAAGGAGCAATAACTAACTGTTGTTCATCCTACAATTTGAAAATGTGTGAAAGGCAAAAATTTCCAGCACTTGAGGAGACCAGGAAAGGCTAACGAGGGAACCCCACGGGCTGTAACCCTCCGATTTGAACCAAAATCGCTTTAACGCGCCCTCCTCCCCAGGAGAATTTGGATGGAAATCTTAAAGAAATTAAAATCAAATCAAGCTGGCGTTACGTCATCTTAATCCTCGTTCACGTTCACATTTTCCACTGGAGAAGCGCCAGGATTTTGGAACCTGACAGCGACAGGGCGTGTGGTTTCCTCGCCAAACAAATTCTGATGCTTCCTCATCATCATCATCGCCAACAGAAGTTTAGGCGTCCTTGCAATGTTTCAGGATGCCACTTTCTCCTTGGTCAATTCATGTCATTTATATTCCGAGCGTTTTTTCATGAAAAGAAGCGTCATTTCATTTATGCTCTCAACAACGATGGGAACGAATGTTGGGCGTGGGCAAAATCCTCGTTTCCATGCGTTTTATGCCTGTGGGTTTCAGGCTTCGTTTTCCTGAAATAGTCCCTTGTTTGGATAAATGGGTTTTGGAAACCGGGTGACTGATATTGGGAAGCCAGGAATCCATTTGAACCCATCAATTTTCCACTACCGGCCCAAAGACCAAGTAAAGTGGAAGAAAGGGAAGGCCAAATTGTAATCTTCCAAAGAAGTCCAAAACTGTTTTCTGGATAAAATGCACCCTTGTTGAAAAGGTATTGAAAGGCTGGGCGAACCAAGCTACAAAATTCCAGAGCTCGGCCTCAAAATCTTCCCTTTAATCCGAAATCTTTAGATTTTCAAAATAAAAACAAGAAATCCCTGCTGGTTTTTTTCAAATGGAAGAAGAGGGACGAAATGGGAACGCCTTGAAACCTATCCGCATGAAACCTTTCGATTTTTTTTGAACCAGGCGATGCTGGATTCCTACTGGATGATACTGGTGGGTGAAAGTGAAAGTGGTGGACTGTTTTTATGAATAAGTGAAGAGAATGGAAGTGAAGTCGCCAGCTATTGTGTCTTTTCTTCCTTGGAGAAAGTTAAGTTGATGACTGGTGCGTGCGTGGGGGTTTGTTACTCAAAGTTTCGTGAATCGAAAGGGAAAGGAACTTAAAGTATTCCAGCATTTTGGAATATTGGATTTGCATCATAATACCGATTGTGTGGATTTGGGGACGCTGCTGGTTCGCTTGGGCGTTTTATAAGAACCACCACCGCCGCCGCGGCGACGGTTCATTATTGAAGCACCAACCAGCAGGGAAGACCAAGAAAGGCAAAACTTCCTTTGATTTTTCCTTTGCGATGAATTTCCTCGGTCGGAGTCTTCTTCACAAGGCCCAAGTTTCATGGATTCAAGTTTTTTGCCCAAGCTTCAGCTTCATCCTCGCTGGGAATGGAGTTCCCATTGAGTGCGTCCTGCCTTTGTGTGGATTCATGCAATGCTTTGCCCATGCCTTGGTTGGTTCTAGCCCATGAACTTGTAAGGTACTCTGGGATTCACAAGTCTCGTCGACTCAGACACATGCTGACTGGCTCCCTGGCTGGAAGCACTTCCCGTGGACGCTTCTAAGTTTACACGGTCTGGAGATACGGAACACAATAATCTGAGGCAGGCCAAGTAACACAAGGGTGGAAAGTGGACCACTTTCCTCCAACAATACACGACGGCTCTTCTGGTCCTAATCATAGTTTTCCCTTTTCCCTTTGTTCCCTCAAGCCAGAAAACAATTGAAAGCTTCCAGAAAACTTAATTGACGGGTTGAAGGAGCCAAGTTTCCACGAAATCACCTCCGTCGACCAAGAAGGCCAAGAAACCCCAAGGTTTGTGCTCCAGTTCTAAGCTTCCCAAATCCCACTTACCCAAGTTTCAATTACAAAAGGAAAGGTCACCAGCACGACTTACTTGTCACCCCCACCAGGACGGAGGACGTAGAAGGGGGAGGAGCCCACCAAAGCAGTTGTTTGCATCCTTTTATGCCCACAAGTTTCTGGAAGACTGTCGTGAATCACAATTGAAATTTCCTGAATCCATTCGCCCACCACATTTATTCCAACAGGAATCCACAGTTTTTAGTGGGTACCCAATTCATACAAACGCAAAAGCTACAAAGTGCACTAGTGGGGTTCATCACCGCGTCATGTGCAAGGTTTGAGGCTTCTGCAAATTTTCCTTCATTCGATCCTCTTCTACATGTTTTGAGGACGACTCACGTTCCGGTTCTATTGAGTCATTTGGATTCCGCCGGCGCTGCCTCAGTTTGTTTACGCATTTAACAGTGTCCATTTCCAAGTTAATAGTCAATTACCCCTTCACTGCCACATTCATATCCTTCAACGTCATCCCCAATTCCTTTCAACTTGGCCAGTTTTGGAAGGGGAAAGGAATACGGAATTGCCAGTCTGTTGCCCTCTTTTCCAATTGACCAATCACAGCCTTCCATTCTGTCCCCAGTGCGTTTCTGTTGGATTTTGTCGGCTCTCATTTGTCTTGCAGTTCGCGTTGACGGACATCCAGCAGGACTAGTCTGAATAGAGTAAGTCATTTTGCATGAACATTAAGTACGGGTGACCATTTATGGAAATCCATTTACGTAGTTTGAGGCTAATAAGGTCATTTGGACTTGTTTTCGTAATTTCGGAACTGACAACGTACTTTTCCTTTGGTATTGTTTGTAGGTGATTCAGGTGGAGATTAGGACATGACGAGCCGGAAACCTTGGTGACCCGAGCAGCCTTCATTAAAGGCTCAGGAGACAAGTAGGATTCTGTCACTCCTTCAGCGTCCTCCGTAAGCCTGCTGACAATATCCATTGATCGTCGCCATCCTCGTCGTCCCCGTCCAATTCCCTCGTTGTCCAAAAGTTCATCACCATAAAAGTTTTGCTAGGAAGGAAACGGTGAAGGAACGCGAGCGAGCGACCGTCGTCGTCATTTCTCCTCTGCTGGCTGTCAATTATCGAGTTTTCCAAAGTGGAACCAAGCCAGTTTCCTTGAGTCTTCTTTCCCAAATCAAGATCTCACGTAACGCCGTTCCTAGACGAAAAAACTCTTTTCCTCATTCCCCGCAGCCTGGGAAAGTGAATGAAAAATCCTGAGATCAGAATCGCAGTTCATCAAAAGCATCAAAATGCTACGCTACAACAGTGGTGGGATTGCGGCCAAACCGGTAGACTACTACCGCCCCCTCACGGTCGATGTCTCCGTCGAGTATGAGCTTCCCAAGGAAGTGGCCCCTCCAAAGGGGAGTGCCCCCCTCCTCATCATCCATCCCTCAGCATACTTCCGGGCGGGGAAACCCACCAGCCAATCACAGCTCAAGCCAGCGTCGACCCAAGGTCACAGTAGTGCGGCGACGCCAACCTCCCGACTCGGCGACATTGCCTCCACCCTCTACTACTTGTCCACAAACGGTCTTCCCCAGCACCCAAATCACTCTTCTCCAATGCAACATATCAATACGAAACCCCATCATGGCCGTTATGGACCTCAGACTGATCACCTTACCTCCTCGACTCACTCACGAATCACTCGATCTCGGACTGCAGCCAAGGCTGAGCGGATACAGCTGCAAGGAGCCAACTGTGATGATTACCGGAATGGACGCCTCGGCTCCGCGGTGACGCATGCGCCGCCGCATCAGAATTACGGCGATAGCGGTAGGCAACATGGCGGCGTCATCAAGAAAGCTGGGAACCCTGCCCAGGTTTTGACCAATCACCAGTCCCAGTACCACCACCAGCAGATGACCTCCATTGACCCCGCTGGCCACAACGGTTATAATGGATCAACCCCCATGGATTCCAGCAACGTTTTCAACGCCCGCGGGCAGCAGCATCCAGCATCGGCCAATAGCAAGCTTCCGTCAGCTCCCCGTTCCAGTGCGAGCAACAAGCGACTTCGGATGATGAGTCACCAAGTCACCAATCCAGCCCAGTTGTACAATAATGTCCAGCTCCAGCACGGACCCGGCGGAATGGAACCCTTGAACCTTGCCCTCACGCCCACGGCGCAGCCGCCTGCATACCACAATCAGTTTTCGTCTTTTTTAGGCTACGGCCAGCCTACGATCCCGGTACCCGTGGGTCCATACCCTGACCGTAGGAAGCCGAACCACGTGGAGAGTAGTCCCGTTGCCATGGTTACGGCCCAGAACCCTTACCACCGCCACATGTCTGGTGGCGTCCTTCATAGCAACCAATTCATCTCTGCCCAGGTCATGGCCCGGGGGATGGTGATGTCGGGGGAGGGGATGGTGGAGAAAGAGGGCGGTCCAGCAGTACCTGTAGACAAAGGTTCAGGGTCTGACAGCGGCGTCTGTTCTGAAAATGATTCGGATGACGTCTCTCCACCAATGGCTGCTGCTCCTTTTTCTTTTACCTCTACAAGTCATTCCTCCTCAAGGAGATCGAATCTCTCGACAGAATTCCCAAACTCAGGTATGTACACAGTAGAGCCTTAGAAGAATCCCAAGTCACCATTCCCTTCTTCTTCGGCTCCCATTTCAAAATAAGATCTTTGTCTTCCCCTTTTCCCCGTTTTTCTTGGACGTAGTTGAAGTTACTTCCTTCCAAATGCAGCATTCGCCACGAACAATCCATAAGAAGGGAAAAAGGTTTTTCTAAATACTTCCCAAGTATCCCAGTATCCCAGCCCTAGTAAGTCCTTTAGGTCTTGTAGCTTCGCTGGAAGGGGAAAATGATGAATGTCTCTTTGTGTAGGACGCCGTTTGGGGTTTGCTTTCCTTTTTTCCCTTCAGAATTTCTCGAATCTCACGACCCTCACAAAACAAACTTCCCTAGCATCAGCCAGCCGCCGCGGCGGTCGAAATCTTTCCTGCTCGTTCAAATTCAACCAACGCAGCGATTCCTTCCCAGCTTGAAATTTCGAACGGTTTTTTCATTTCCCAAGCTAAGCTCATTTCCATATTGCCCTCTTTTCTACCGATTGGTTCGTTCCTTCCCTA
>JAQIWD010000620.1:0-18734 GCA_034694825.1 Anurida granaria
GACTCGGCACTTCCCAATTCCGAGAGCCGGGAGTCGGTCACCGACTCCGACTCCGACTCGGCACTTGCCTAAGAGCCAGGAGCCGTGAGCTCAGCTCATCCGTCTTTTCCAGCTTTTGGAGAATGTTGGCCAATTTAACGTGTCGTACGTACCCTCCCCTCGACTTTCCTTTCTATGTACTTAACTATTTCCTCGTCTTCCTGGGGGAGATTCAATCAGGAACGAGGACCCTCTTCCGAATTGTTACGTATTGAATAAAAAATCCGTTTTAAATTAGTATTCCATGTAAGTTGACATGGAGTGGAATAAATGAGAGGAAAAGGTACTAGATCCTAGACCCTAGGATCTAGAAACTAGGAATCTCCACACATAATCTGTCAAATGGGCCCAGAAAAAGCGTTTTCTTAAGACTTACTCCCTGTTCCGTGTTCCCCCTTGTCCTAAAAGTAGGTGAGTGAATTCTAATTCCTATAATTTCGTTAATAACGAGTAATTATTTTCCTAATCCCCGCCCACTCCACTCCTGAGGACACAAACTAACTTGTAAATTGACAAAACACTCACAATAAATTTATTAGTAGGAATTTAGATGTGGTTGGGTGATAAAGCCGGGGAGTACAAGGGAACGGAACCCAACAACATTTCCACGCGAACCCAAATGGGGGACATGAATAATTTGAACGTACGCGTGCGTTTTTCTGAGCCAATCTTCTTGTTTTTCTAACCCCCGTTCTTTGTTTTCTCTCAGATGAGGACAACAGTCACAATGCTAAGCTGGAGGGCTTTCCTCGACCCCCTCGGAAAGGTGACGCCTACCCAGGTAAGTTTGTCCAGGGATGTCTCAGAGCACCGTTGAGGGCTCTGTTTTGAAGCATCCTGGAGCGGACATATGGGAAACTTGCTGGAACTTACGAATGCTTGTCCGTGTCCAGGGGTACAAGGACTGGGCGGGAAGGATCGAAAGTTGTACCATCGTTACTACCAGTGGGTCTGTTTTGTCCTCCTCTTCCAAGCCCTGTCTTTCTACATCCCCCGGTACATTTGGAAGGTCTGGGACGCTGGGCGACTCAAGCTGCTCGTCTCAGGGCTCCAAGTTCATTCCTTCAACGCTTCCAACCAGGCGACCCGAAAAAATCAGATCGTCGACTACTTCATGTCCCACAGAGGTGGCTGGGGCCTCTCGTACGCTTTCAAGTTCTACTTTTGTAAGTTTTCACCTCCATGTCCTTCTGCCCCATTCATCAATCCCGGGTGACCTTGGGGTTGACCCTCCGTTCTTCTTTTTGTTGGGAACAGGCGAGATCCTGAACCTGGTCAACGTGGGTGCTCAATTGTACTTTATGGATAAATTCTTGGGAAATTCACTCTCGTCCTTTGGGTTTGACTTGCTAACGGTCAGCGATGAGGATCCTTATAGGAGAACGGATCCGCTAGCGGTCATCTTCCCAAAAGTCACCAAATGTAGGTTGTCGCTTTTAAATTTGGCCCCGTCACGTGCCTAATTTGAATTTTTTCGAGTAGGTACCTTCAATGCTCATGGGATCGGGGGGTCCATCGTGAGTTTTTTACCAGTTCCTTTGTTCCTAGCCTAATGGATTAAACCGCCCTGATTAAATTTATTAATGTTTTGTCACACTTTTGATTGTAACAGGTAAGTCACGACGCCATTTGTGTTCTCTCGATCAATAACATCAATGAGAAAATTTACATATTCCTGTGGTAAGTTTAACCAACCCAAAACTGTGTCAATGTTGTTTAGAATTTTGTTTATTAAGTTTTTCGCTCCGCGTTTCTGAAAGGATAATGGTAGGTTTAGGTAAGCGCTTGGGAGGGCCCCGTGGGGTTCCGTTTTGTTTACCCCGCACCTTGTGTCTAATCAATTAATCATGATTAATTCCGGGGGTCGTTGAAATGCGGGGCGAGGGAAATCCTGAGGCCTAACACCCCAAAGTGCTAACTTTGAGTTCTTGATCTGACTTTACGAGATTGAGATCTAAACCCGGGTAGTTTTCCGAGGGTGAGGGAGAAGGGAAGAATGGGGAAAGTTCTCATCCTCTGCCCGCATCTTACTTTATGAGACTAGTGGGGAAAGTGTGGGCTCATCCCGGGACCTTAATTACTTAACTCATAAAGTGAAAGGCGGAGTGCTGGAATCCTCTGGAAGGAGTTCCAGTTCCCCTACCTCCTTCATCCCCCCTTGCATGATTTTCATCCACTTCCGGTCAAGCAGCCCATGCGGGTGAAAAGGAGAGAAAGTAATGACGCGCCCAAGTCATAATCATTCCCTCCTGCCAGAGGAAAGGAAGAGGGCCATAAATCAGAGCCCTGCCTACCCGAATCCTTTCACCGGATCCCTCCAAATCACCGCTACCCGCTTCCGATACACAACCACCAACTAGTAACGGGCAGCGGTGGTGGTGGTTCGACACCGACCACAAATAACCCACCGACAAAAAGAGCCCTAACCCAGGGCTGGCGCGCTCATTAGCGAAAGTAGACTTTCACCTTCCCTTCACGTTCCCCTCAATAACAGTCAGTTTCAGAAGAAGAGTTCCAGGAGGCTCCGCTCCATGGTTGTCCAGACTAATTAGAATGACAAGACCCAACAACGCTAGGCCATTCTTCTCCAGACCCTTCACTGTCCATTCCAATAATTCAACCAAACAATCCTCGTTTATCCTCCAGGAAGACATAACGGTGAGGAGCTTCCTCCAGAAATGATTCCTAATCTCTCCTCGAATCTGGAAATATTGAGGTCAAAGATTGTATTAAAATTGTTTATGGAGCGGCCCTGGCGGAACCGTGGCCCAGCCCGGTTATGAGGAGTAATGTCCAGGGAATTGATGTTTTGATTTGATTGATTTCCAGGTTCTGGTTTATCCTGCTGATAGCTATCACTGTGCTTGGCTTACTCTACAGACTGCTCACCCTCTCCTCCTGGAGGATACGTTACAACCTTTTAAGCCTAAATTATGGCTCATCTACGACGTCGCCCCATCTAAGGAACATGTAAGCTTTCATCCAATTTAACTGTACCCTTGAAGGGGACTATTAAAATTAATATTGTAATCAATTAACATTTAATTCCACCCTTCTTTCTTTACAGAGTCCACTGCGTGGGTTCCTCTGATTGGTTCGTCCTCTACCAGATTTCCAAGAACATCAACACCAACCTCTTTGTTGGACTCGTCAAGGACATTGACGAGAAACTGAATGCCCAGAAGGAACTTCGGAACTGCCGGGGAGGACGAGGCGGGGGAGGGACAGCGGTATGACTGCTGCCAAAAACTCTCCAGCCCTCCCCCTCCTTTATACTCAACTGAAACGAATGGACTTCCAAACACTCATACGAACCTACTAAATAAATTAGTAAAGCTAAAGACAAGTCAAGGGTCAAGGGTACTAATAATGTGACAAGGGGACAGAAGGATACATTTCTCTCTCGTTATGGTCCCTACCGAATACCTTCCTGCTGTTCATTAATTGAGTCAAACAAGTACACGTGGATATTCAAAATAAGTCTCCTATTACTAACCTCAAGAATGGCCTTAGACGGACTAATAATTCGCAACCTACTACGAAAGTTATAACTACTGTTAATCACCAGAGCTAAGTTAGACAAACTACTACAAAAGTAATCGAAGGTGCTCTCCAAAGGTTTCCTAAAAGGTGGTAAACCCTCCTCTTTCTTGTCCCTTCCAAACATGTCTCCCAGGTATTACTTCTCCAGTGTCTCCCAAAAGAAAAAAAGTTGTCCACTAACTCCAGTTATTAACGACACACAGATCGCATCGGTAAATAAAGAGTTCTTGATTGTTCATGAGAACTACTGGCTGAAATACTAGGGATTCAATTATTGGCAGATTCATTTATTACAAGGTTTTTTGAAATATTGAGTTGACTAACATTTGGACATCCAAATGGAGTTTTTGGTGTTGCTCCTGCCGTGTAGAACGTATACAGGTGGAAATCCTTGTGTAATGTTGAGCACTCTGTTTGGTTAACGTTGTCAGTTGAGTTATGAAGGGATTCCCAGCAAACTGAAAAGCAGAATTGAGGGTTCAGTCTTCATTTCTCCCCGTAAGCTTCCCAAATTGCAAAGCAGTCGGTAAGAACGTACCTTAAAAGGGTCAGCGGTGGCCCTTGTTCAACGCCTTTTTTGAACCCTAAATGAAAGTTCCAAATCAGTTTAACATGAAAAGGAATCTAAACGGTACTGAAAAAATCAAAGAGACAACGGGCAGAAGGGCATGAAAACTATGCTGCTCAATAAACGCTTATTCATTTCCGCTTCCATCCGCAGCAACACCCACGCAACGTCCTTGCTTACTCGAGTCAGCGTAACGTCCAGGTAAGGTTACGGTAAGTCCCTTACCTAAATAAAGGATGAGCGGAATATAACCATAGTGGAAAGTTGTCTCAGCGATTTGGATGACCACGCCAATGCGTTGCTTCATATCCTTAGAGATCGGCATCCTACAAAATAGACGAAAGAACAAAGGGGAATTAGTTCTAACTAGTGACTAGTGTCCCCAACAAGCCCATGCAAAATACTTGGCACTTACTTGGCACCCTCCTTCGTAATTAGATGTGTCCGAGAGTCAAACTAGTTAATTATCAGTTAGGTTGGGTTCAGGTTCTCTTCTGTTCCACAGAAGAGTAGTAACTAAAATGTCAATTAATTTTTATCAATTGGGTTATGAGCTGACGTGCGTGCGTGTAAAAAAGTGAAGTGACTTTTCATTTTCGCGGGGATTTTGAATTTGGGGCGAGGTAAGACAAATTTTTGCATTTTTGAAAGGAAAAGTAAGAAACCGGAAGTGGAATTGGCCCCCGGGGGAAAGCAAACCCGGGAATCAGCAGGAGTGTAAACTTCCTGTCGTGTCGTCGTGTTCCTCTCCTGTGCAAATCAGCGGCGCTGATCGTCTGTTTGGATTGAGTCATCATCTAGACGTTCGCCAGGGTATGAGTCACTAAACAAACAAACATTTAATTTATTCAGTAGACGTTTTCAAACAACAGTTAGTTTTTAGCGTTCAATCTTTTTTCTTTGGGGTTTATGGTACACTGGGTGTGGTGCCACACCGAGATCACCAACAGGTTACAAGGTTTTTACAAAGCCATTTGTGTGTGCTGCCAGTCAGTGCGTGTAACCCTTAACCCCGTAACCCCTATCTTATGGGTTATTGTCATTCTGTTAAGTTAATTTACTTGACTCGCCGTTTCTATTTTTCAGATACTCGGTATCAACCAACGCCTTCCAACGAGGTAAACGGTATGAGTGTCTATCCGAATTTGCAGCAACACGAAGAACACGACGGACGAGGAGGGCACGGAAGACTACATATGACCAAGCCATTTCATGCGGTACGTTAAGGTCACGGCGGCATCCAGTCAACATTATTGTTGGTATTTACGCATTGACTTGCGAGGCAAAGTTGGTTTGTTTGATGGAACTTGGAAGGAAGGCGTTTGTGTTTCTAGAATGCTTCAGCCTAGTCTGGAGAATGCCTTGCTTGCACTTACAACAAAATCAATTTAGCATGACTTTTAGATGCGTTTAGCTTCACCTTACCCTTACTTGGAGTGTCGTCGATCTAGTTAAATCACTTTTTGTTTCTAGCGCTTCCTCCTATTGTGGTTTAGTTAGAGGTTAGCATTCGTCATTACGAGTTAGTACTCACGCACTTGTTAAGCTATTAGCTCCTCTCGGCGTCCCTCTCGTCTCTATTTGTATTTGCTTAATGAACTCATATAGCATTGCTATTGCTGATACTAACTGACGGGTTTTAGAGAGAGGTAAAACTAACAATGATTACAGTTTCTTATCAACCACTCCAACTTCCTCTGTTCCTTGAATTTATGAGCCGGCTTCATGAGCCAGTTCCTCTCGGTCCGCCTAGATAAAGTAGGAAGGAGTGAAATTAGTTCAGTTTAGGTGTATTACTTTATCCCATCACATCCCGATTGATTTGTGAAGATATCCACTGCCAATCCTTTTTTAGTTTCTCAGTGTGCCTTCTGATTCCCATCTTGGGTTTCAGCCAGTATTGTTGTACCACTGCGATAATGGCAACCAGACAAGATCAGTCCCGGGCACAACATCATCCTCTCCTACCAAGTTTTTCACAAGTAGTTCTTGTCAACTAATTGAGCCCATTAATTAATCCTACATTCATTTTTCTTTGGTTTTAATAAGCATGTGATTTCATTTCAAAGGTGGACGCTGATGGCGATGGCGGCGTGGAGCTCCATGAGCTGAGGAAAGTGCTTCCGGACCACATTCCAGACTCCCATGTGCAGCGGGAGTTTGAGAAATTCGACACGAATCGCGATGGGGTGCTGGACAGGGAGGAGTACCGGAATATGGTAGTTATTCCCAGTTACAGTATGAGTGTACCGATTAAGCAATTAAATCAACAAATACTTCTTCTACAGGTTATGCGGCGAGCGTTCCAGTTTGCAAATCTCATTGTGACGCCGAGGAACCAGCGATCGAGACCGGATGAGGCAGATGGTGTTTATACTGAAGAATACTCCTGTATGCCCCCTCCTCTCTTCATGTTTACGATTTCCTTGATTGAAATTGGGATTTTTGCCTATCACACCCATCGTTCCATTGCAAAAATAGGATGGGTTGGAATCAATGGTAAAATATTACACAATCAAGTTTTGCTGGCTTACTGATGTCGTCAAAAGTAACCGGATGTGACTTCTTGTATAGGTCCAGCCCCTGTTGACTCAGTTTTCATCTACAGTCCTTACAGGCGTTGCGAAGCCTGGCGCTACCTTACTTATATGTTCGTCCATTCCGGATGGGTCCACATTTGCAACAATGTGATCATGCAGCTATTTCTAGGAGTCTTGCTCGAAATGGTCCATAAGTGGTGGCGTGTACTCATCGTTTATTTTGCAGGCGTGATTGCTGGGTTAGCGTCATAAATATTCGTTAAGTTGTTTATCAAAAATTCTCATTTTTTCAATGTTATTTTTTTAATACTCTCCAGATCCCTGGCCACTTCCGTTACGGACCCAGACTACTACCTGGCAGGAGCTAGCGGCGGTGTCTACGCCTTGATCACCGCCCATATTGCCACGGTTATTTTGAACTGGGGAGAAATGGAACTGCCTTGGGTAATCAAGATTTGTGACCTAATGAAATTAGTTAATTATTGCATCATTTATCAACTTTTGGTCCTGTTTGGTCTAAATCAGGTTCGGGTTCTACTCTTTTCTGCCTTTTGCGTCCTGGATGTTGGAATTGCCATCTACTATCGGTATTTCGGAGATGCCCCAAGCAAGGTTGGCTACGCGGCACATTTTGGTGGGGCATTGGCAGGTGGGTGACATTTCTGGAAATACATCCAGCATTTCCATTCCAGTGTCTTGGGCCAAAGCATTAATTTTGTTGCCCTCTCTCTTGATTCCAGGTTTACTCATTGGCATTCACGTCCTTAGAAACCTCCGACCCCAGAAATGGGAAACAATTGTTTGGAGGGTCAGCATTTGCATCTGGGTAGTCCTTGCAGCGGGAACGATAGCATGGAATGCTCTAATTCCATCATATTATCCAGAGCAAGCAGTATGCAAGATGTCCGCTGAATAATTCCACTCATCACTATAGAATTTATGGTTTATTTACCAACATATCACGAGGATCTTCCTCATTTATTTATTACATTTGACAAGGTCACCGAAAACCGATAAGCCGGCAGTGGTGACTGGTTGTGACTCATTGACTTACTCGGATGCGCTTGTGCCGACCCATGCGGTTTTCATTAAACTTGTTACCCGAGTTTAACGACACGAGATTTATTTGATGAGAAAAGTTGGGAGGCAAGTTGTTCCATTTGCAATTCAATAATTATAATTTGTGTTCTCAAAATATGATTTCCTATTATTGATGATCTGCATGCTAAGACAAAGGATAATTTAGATTCGTAGTCTGCAAATAGTATTATTCGAGAATTTTTCATAGAATTTCATTCGGAATGGACTAACTTTACGTCAATTTTTTGATAAGAAAAAACAATGGTATATTAGTTAATTTCATATCAAAGAGGATACAAAGCACAAGCACATTGTGATGAATAGTTTTGAAATGTAAAATTCGAAGGTCATTTAGAATTGTAATTAATTATCAATGAGTAGTTAAAATTATAGTAGACATCTCTTGTGTACAACCTCCATTAAACCTGTTGTAGTTACTTTGAGTTTATATTAGATTTATCAATTTATTGCAAAAATACACTTCCGTAATTAACTAGGCTTGCGCGTTTGGTTGCTCTCCACGGCGTCGTCGCCTGTCCCGTAGCTCTCGCCATCTCTCGCCGGGTTTTAGATACAAGTTAATAACTAACAATTGATTAAAGTTTCTTATCGACTATTACTCCAGCTTCCTCTTGTACGTGAATTTATGAGCCACTTCAACACTTACGTTGGATCTTCTAGATAAAAGTAGAATGTACTGGAGATTATTTAGTTGAGGTTTAACCACCATGTATCACCGTATGCCAACAAATTCGGTTTGACTTGTGGGGATATCCACTAACAATCCTTCTGTAGTTTCTGATTTCTATTCAGTCCGCATCAGCTCCCTGTATCTCCTGTCTGGATTTCAATCAATACTTGTTAAACCACACGCTCGCTATAAATGGCAACCGGGCAAGGCCAGTTTCGAGCACAACACCATCATCTCTTACCAAGTTTCTCACAAGTATTCCTGCCTACGAAGAATTTACAGTCAAAGCTCATTTCATTACGTTTTATAAGTATTTGAACTCATCTTCATCTCACAGGTGGATGATGATGGTGATGGCGGCCTGGAGTTGCACGAACTTAGGAAAGTTATTCCAGACTCCATTCCAGACTCCCACGTGGAGCGGGAGTTTAAGAAATTCGACAAGAATGGCGATGGAGTACTGGACAGGGAGGAGTACCGGAACATGGTGGGGTTTCGCATATTTACACTGTACCAATTTAGTAACTAAATTAGCAATCTTTTTATCCACAGTTGAGCAGGCGAGCATTTCAATTTGCAAATCTCATTGTGCTACCAAGGAGCCAGAGAAGGAGACCGACACCGGCGGCACCGCCTGACCCTTCCATGTCAATTGAGCTAAGTGGTGAAGGGTTAAGCATTTGAGCTCAAAAATATGAGCTAAAATTAAATACTCAAACTCATTTTAGCTAATCTTAATTTCAGCTCGTATTTTTAGTGCAAATGGAGAGCATCGTCCAGTCCTGGGCTGCCTAACTTGAATCCATCATGCTCTGGTACAAAATTCTAAACTCCGCGCTTTTCAACCAGGTTTTTATCTGTTTTTATTAACTGTACTTAGGTTATTTTAAGAAAATTCGGGGGCAAATTATGAAACCTTTACAAGAACATGATGGATTCAAGTCAAGCTCCCGGGCACATCCGCATCGTTACCAAGTTTTTCGCCAACGAATAATTAATTGACAATCTAAGCTCATTTCCATTAATTCTTGGGTTTATAAGCATTTGATGTCATCTTCGTCTCACAGGTGGATGGTGATCGTGATGGCGATGACGACTTGCTACGATACGAACATAGGATGAATGTGCTCCAAATGCATAGCACGCCATTACGTAGGCAGACAATTAGGTCTACTCAATCAGTGAGGTTAGGTTTTTGAATGCACCAATCAGAGAACTGCCTTCCTAAAAGTTATTTACCTAATGACATGAAACCCTCCAAATAGGGAGAATCCTGGAGAAATCGGTGGTATTATTACAGAAACCGTAACCGTCGAGATGATGGAGAGTCATTTCGACGACTACGCTGAAACTGAAGAATACTCTTGTATGCCCCCTCCTCTCTTCATGTTTACGATTTCGATGATTGAAATTGGGATTTTTGCCTATCACACCCATCGTATGATTGGAAAAATTGGATGGGTTGGGATCAATGGTAAAGTTTTTCAATAATAAAGTTTAGCCAAATCCTGCTGTCGTCGTCGTCAAAACTAAACCGGATGTCAATTTTTCTGTAGGTCCAGCTCCTGTTGACTCAGTTTTCATCTACAGTCCTTACAGGCGTTGTGAAGCCTGGCGATATCTAACTTATATGTTCGTCCATTCTGGCTGGGTCCACATTTGCAACAATATCATCATGCAGCTATTTCTAGGAGTCTTGCTCGAAATGGTCCATAAATGGTGGCGTGTACTCATCGTTTATTTTGCAGGCGTGATTGCTGGGTTTAGCGTCATATAAATATTCATTAAGTTATTTGTCAAAGAATCATCATTTTTGCAATGTCAATTCGTATTACGCTTTCCAGATCCCTGGCCACTTCCGTTACGGACCCAGACTACTACCTGGCAGGAGCTAGCGGTGGTGTCTACGCCTTGATCACCGCCCATATTGCCACGGTTATTTTGAACTGGGGAGAAATGGAACTGCCTTGGGTAATCAAGATTTGTGACCTAATGAAATTAGTTAATTATTGCATCATTTATCAACTTTTGGTCCTGTTTGGTCTAAATCAGGTTCGGGTTCTACTCTTTTCTGCCTTTTGCGTCCTGGATGTTGGAATTGCCATCTACTATCGGTATTTCGGAGATGCCCCAAGCAAGGTTGGCTACGCGGCACATTTTGGTGGGGCATTGGCAGGTTGGTGATCTCATTTCTGGAAATACATCCAGCATTTCCATTCCGGGAATTCGGCTTCCTGGATCCGATAATTAATTTTGTTGACCTTCCTTCCGATTCCAGGTTTACTCATTGGTATTCACGTTCTTAGAAACCTCCGACCCCAGAAGTGGGAAACAATAGTTTGGAGGGTCAGCATTTGTATCTGGGTAGTCCTTGCAGCGGGAACGATAGCGTGGAATGCTCTATTTCCATCATATTATCCAGAACAAGAAGTGTGCAAGCTGTCCGCTGAATAATCGCAAATACAGTGAAAAGTTACTTACATTACGGGGATCTTCCTCGTGTATTTATTAAATTAGGACAAGCTCACTGAAAACCCATGGACCGGCGGTGGTCGCCAGTTGTGAGTTATGTGGCCGCACCCGAGCATGCGCTTTTCATTAAACTTCGAGCAGCCACGTTAACGAATCATAAAGTTGAGATTTATTTTGAGAAAGGTTGGCAAGAAGTCCCATTTATAATTACAAATTTGTGTTCCCAAAATACGATTTCCTAAATTGTGCAAAATTCTAAAGGTCAAAATGGCTAAGACAAAGGCTATTTATACTTTAGATTCGCAGTTGGCAAAATAGTAAATTCGAAAATATTTCATAGAATTTCTTTGGGAATTGGCTAACTTTACATTTGGAATGTTCATCATTAAGATAAGACTCACAGTGGCATTTAGTTAATTTCAGATGAAAGAGGATGCCAAAGGACAAATTTTGTGATGAATAGTTCTGAAATGTAGAAAAGGTCGACGAAGGTAATTTAGAATTGGAATAATTCTCAAGGAATAGTTAGTTACAACACTTGTACTCAATACACAGGATCCAGTTGATATGCATTACGTTTGAGACAACCACACTGGTGTACAACCTCCAGTACTTTGAGCTTGTCAAACTAAACTTAGCTTTTTATAAACTTATTGCAAAAATACACTTCCATCGACCATTCTTAGTCAGATTCCTGTAAAACTGAGGTGCGGGTGACCTCAGTGAGGTCACTTAATTACGTCCTACTTCCCCTCGACGTTAGTTTGCTTCATCCTATTTTTCTTTCCAAGGATGGCCATGAGTTCTTTAGGCATGTAGTAGGGCTTCTCCTCAGTTCCATCATTTCGCTCCGAATCTTCCACTGGAATCAAAATATAAAAAAATGTCATGAGGCTGACAAATAATCTTGAAGTTGCACTAGACCAAGGTCACTTACAGAAGCAGAGAAACAAGGTGTCAACGGCCATGTCGTAGACGCTGAAAAATAGAGTGGCAATGAAGTACGTTCCAACCGTGATAACCACAACCGGGGCCAAGTAAAAATTAAGAGTTGGAATCTCAAACTGTAAAGGAACAAGCCACATTAGTTCCATTTGCAAATTGCAAATATAGGAGCTGCCAGTGAATTTACCTCCCCAGTACTTCCCTCTATTACTGTATGCTGCTTGGAGAAAATGTAGAAAGAACTTATGGCCACGCCACCAACAATGACGAGTTTCCCCATGAAGAGCAAAAAGTCTGCCACTTTGTCCAGGACGAAAGCCCGGACAGCATTTCGCATGAGCAGGAAAAAGGAATCCCGAGCGCTAGTGCAGAAGTTTTTGCCATAAACTGCTGTCATGATGTAGGCGTTCCGGTTGATGAATTTCATGAATTTCTCCAGACACCAGAAGCAACATTTGCAGCAACACAGAAGAGCCTTCACCACGGGGTTATCTTGGGAATATTGCTTCAGTTTCTGATCGCAGTATTCCAGGAAGTATCGAATTGACTTGATGATGGAGATGATCAGAGAACCAAAGGCCAGTGTCCCCAGGTGGTAGCGGCAAGTACGCATAAGGCTTGTGGAAAGTGGAAAAGTAGGGAGATCCTTCTTCCGATCAAGGGTCCAGTACCAGCCCGCGAATGCCCCTGCGAGAACCATGTCGCCAAAGTCACTGGAAGGAAAGCAATCGTTAGTGTTTTCAATCCTCAAAATATAAATCCCGAGCAAAACTAGGACTACGTACTTGATAAAGCAGAGCAACCAGATCAATCCAAATAAATTGTAGAGATGATACCATCCAACGTGGGTCAACTTTCCATAAAGAGCAAACTGACATGCGTTCTGCAGATAACACTGGGATTCGTTACCGCATTGTTTCCCAAAGTTCGCCATGTTGCATCTGACAAATCGACTCGTGTTATTTACATGAATCCAAGAAATCTTGTGATGGTTGAGCAAGCTCAGAATTTTCACTCACGTTGTACCTTCCACCAAAAGTTTCGCAGCTTCACCCAAGCCACAGGTGCAATTCTGGGTTACGCGATAAACTTCCTCATTTGCCGAAACAAGGAAAACTCCGACAAGGAGGAAGAAGCAAATGGCGACCACTTGAAGGACCCAGGGAAAGAGTGGCCAAACGAGCGTGAAAACCATATCACCAACCGCCCTATTCCACAAAAATATCGCGAGTTAATAAACTTTGACCCTCAAACTATACACTCTAAAAGGGTCCTGTACCTTGCTCCTTGTCGGATCAAAGAAACAGCAATTGCCAATCGTGAACGAATAAAAATGACAATTAGGAGAAGAATTATTAAGGATATTCCAGTTACAAGTGCAAAAGTAAGCCAAGTATTTTTGAGTTTCAGCAGCGTATCAAACTGGTTCGTCAATTCTTCTTCGGTAATGAATCGTTCCGACTCTGGATCTTCAAGCATGAACGCCTGCGGCGGCTCGTCCGGTTCATTTCGGCGCAATTCAATGTATTTGTCAATGCTAAAGTAGCAACCTAAAATGAATTTGAAAAAAATTAATTTTAGGAGTGGATTACCATTTTCCTTGAGACTTACTGAATCCAAGGACGATCAACATTCCAAACAGTGATGCCCAAACCATGATGCTGGCAAAGCAGCGCATGAGACAAATCCAAATGAGTGAAGCTACTGCGCCTGCCACCAAGAGTGCAACCATCAAAGGCCACGAAGAACGTAAATCTTCAAATAAATACTCAAAATTCTGTAACAAAGAAAAGTTAAACAAAATTCTGACCGTTCTGTTAATGGCTAAAACGGACCAAATGCTTTTAGCTTACCTGTTTCGCATTCAGCAACTCAATCAATTTACTCACTCCTTTAGCGACATCTCCAATTTTCACTTCATTTGAAATTTCCAGCATGGCTTCCTTGTTGAGTGACCTTGGGATACATCGTCGGGTTACTGAAAATCAGAATAGAGACATTTAAGTATCGGAATGGACATTCCCCCACGTCACCTTCAACCCCCATCACCCCGTGCAGTTAAAAAAAACCAGAATCGGTGCATTAACTGAAATGAACCACAAAGCAAGAAAGCAATTTTGCATTTGGTATCATCGATAACCTCATTAAATGCACATTGCTGATGCTCTTCCACACATGCACAGCACATTGAATGAAGCTGGATAAAGCGGAATTCAGTTTTTTTTTACGATACACTAATAGGAAACAAAAGAAAAAACAGGAAATACATATACACCTTGCCGAAATTTTTAAAGCAAAAATAAGCCCACAAAACAAACGACGACGAGACACTTACACACACTCTTCACATTTTTAACTGGATTTCGTCTCCAGATCTTCACCGTTGTTGCATTTCCTGTTCATTCGCAGCAAAATCGACAAAGAAAATAGAGAATCAGAGATTTGACACTTCAGGATGATGAAATCATGGTTTTACATTTAGCGTATTATGAATTTAACAAATTAGAAATTATATACGCACAAAATTGAACAACTTACTTGGTTTTACTGGTAAAATGTATTTTGCGCATCGGTTATTCTGCATCAGCTGCTGGACAGTGAATTTGGTCTTGTCAACAGTCGGCTGGCAAATCATTTTTGCCTTGATGGAATCTTCGCTTTCCCGTTTCATCAATGCTTCTGCAGGAGCCCAGGGGCCATAATCTGGGCACGCTTCTACACAAACCTGAGAAGATTTCATTGATATTTGGAGGAACAAGAGTTAAGGATGAAATTATAAGCAGCTTGCTTCGGAAGCAAATCTCACTCACCTGAATTGTAGGACACCCAGTAATGAGAACTTGCGGGGAAGCACAACGGGTAATGTCAAAGAAGTACAGGAATGACTTGTTGGCGACTTCCGGGTCCAACCCGCATTTTTTGCCCCACGAATCCACTGGATGGACGAGAACACTTGGGTCGCCATGCTTCAACGCTTCAAAAAAAAATAATTTAATACTTTATATAAACTGAATGCATTTTGAGAACAAGCCTACTTACCGATCACTGCCACAATTCCCCAACCAATTAGGAATGCAATGAAAAAGAGAAGGCAAATGACATCCGTACATCCACGCTTCTCAATTGGGCCGTGAAACTTCGGGTCGAACTCGTGTGGAGGGCCTGGAAAGGGAAAAAAATGAATTAATGAGATAAAAGACAAGACAAGACGCAACAAAAACGAGGAAAGGACGCTACCGTCGCCATGCATGTCAACATTAGGCCCGTGCCGAGGCATCTTGAAATTTTTACAAAAGATTTTCCTCCGCCCAACAGAACTTTTACACCACAATTCTTCCAGGAAAATTAGTGATTAGCGACCTACGAGTCCGAGGTCATCCTGTGATCATGAATACTTTTGCACAATTTGATAGTGAAATTGTATTTGCCCGCAGATATTCAGTCAGCCTTGATGGGATGAAGGTTAAATAAAATGGGACGACAATATTGACAAAAACCACGCACTCTTCCGTCTCCCCCGATTGGAGTGGACACTGGAACTGATTTTTCTATGTTCTCAGCCAACTTATTAAACACAAGGACTTCGAATTGTCTTTGGAAGTGATAAAAAACCACTCGAAATAATTTACTGGAATACACTTAAGTTCCAACTGTGAGCGTTATGCATTAGACGTCACTCACTTGCTTGCGGTTTGGAGGATGTCTGCTTGACGGTATCCGGCCAACTGCCCTTTTCCCATTTAGTCTAATTAGCCTTAATTGTATCTCCAGAAACAGAGAGCAGAGACTTCGAATCCACTAAATCGATCCAATCCTTTAGCCTAAAACAGGAGATGCCTAGAAGAACAACTAACAAAGTAAAGCACAATGATGACAGACAAGAGACATAGAACCTCCGTTTGAAGCCTAGTCCAATACTAATCCAATATTAGTCCATGTTGCAATAATGCTGGCTTCTTTGGTAAATGCACTTCCAGGGGAAAACAGAAACCATGAAAGTCTTGCCGTGAGATACTTACGGCAAACTTACTTCCTGTTCCCGTCAACTTGTATACAACCACAGGAGCAATAAACAAGAGTTTAATTATTATTAACCTAATAAAAGTTCAATAGTAAATAAGAATCGTTCATCTTGCGGCAGGACGGGGTGGTTTAGGATATAAGCCTTATAAATATGGCCCATGCACATTCTTTCTTGTGCCATGTTTTTTCCTTGCGGTAGGGCAATCTTGCCTTGCTTCCTTTTAATACAACGACGCTTCTCCGCTCCATTATACAAGTTCGGTACTCGTTTGATGAAATCTGAAATGAAGATTAGCAGGTTCCAGGTTGACAAGCACGAGATCAGCAAGAAAGTAAATGAAGTTTATAAAAAAAATTAATGGAGAACGAAGCTCCATAAATCCTGTCTCATCAAGGTTAACACATACACAGAACACAACAAAGCGAATCCATCCAGCAACTTACTTATCCCTAGTGACAGCCAAATAATGCATGCCAATCACACCCAATTCTGTTTAATTTCATTTGTGAGTCATGACACTCAATGTGTGTCTTGCATGAACTGTTGCGGCTGCTGTTCTTACGTATTTACATCCTTAAGTGTTAGGGATGATTAATTAATCACATTCACTTCTTGTAACGCGTTAATCCTTAGTAATAATCCACAAATACCGAATAATAAAGATTAATAGAATTGCCTTACCGTATTTACGATCCACCTCGTCCATCATCATCTCTCCGGCACCTTCATCTTCTTCCTCTGCACCCACTTTACCGGTTGGCATCACTAATCAAATAAATCTCAATTGGCATTGGCAGTTGAATCTAAACTTTGAATGACCAACAAGACGGGGAATGCAGAATGAGACATGAGATCACAACAACAAAACAAGAAAATGACAAGTCCAAACAAAACAAAAAGTGAAAAATCGCGGGGCTTTTTCTTCAAAAAAAGAAGCGTCCCTTGTCGCTTTCACCCAAAATTTTCCTTTCTCCTGCTGGAGAACAACAAAACAACCCGCACGGAACTCTGGAATCGGACTGGACATGTCAAGACACGACACACGAAAAAGGAAATTTTGTAAGTGTGTCATTATTTATTCATTTCCGTCAAGAAGTAGAGCAAATTATTATTTCATCTTTTTATAGATCCCTATTGACTAAACGTCTATCTTCTAATTTGGGGCTTTCCTCCCCCAGGCCTTCCCCGCCGACTGATTCACCAACCTCACTGTCTTGACCTCCTTTTTTTTTCTTTATGACCCTTTCAGTTGGCGTCACCATTCCAGCAACTCCAGTAGGTATTGTAGGCATTGTCATTCCACCTGGCATCGTGAATCCTGGTACCATGGTCATTCCAGTACTGGAGTCTGTTTTGATCGTATAAACACAATAGACCCTGTCTGGATCCCGCTTCTTGGTGCACTGGTTCTTTTGACCTTTGATGGTACAAAGTTGTACTTTCCCCATTTTCTCAGTCACTGGTTTTGTAATTGTCATTGCAATACTACTAGGAATACTACATGCAGCCCTCTCCCCGGAGCTTGCCTTTACACATTTCGAAGTGTTGATGCGCTTTTCCTGGACATAACATGATTAATCGATTGATATGAATTAATGTATGGCAGGGATAGGGGTACTTACTGGACAGAAACATTTCCCCATGATGCAATAGACTGCTGAGGACAGAGACTGCGGAGTTATCCGACCTTCCTTTGTGAAAGTAGTTGGAGTCTTTGGGCAGAGACGTTCACAGGGCTTACTCGACATGCACTGATTGAGAGCCCTGGGCTAAGGGATTCAGAATTGAGTTATTAATTAAATTCTGCCGGATTTCTGTTCCTGTTCTTACAGCTCTCGTTAATTGCGCCTGCGTCCAGCGGAGCTGGAGAAATGAAAGGAGGAGGAGCTGGAACTTCATTGTGAACCGTTTGCATCTTCCACCGTGGAAGACGCTTTTATGTACTGATTAATCCTGGCTGGAAGGACTTATAAAGACCCACATCTCCATTGACCCACTTCCACACGCATTGTTTTGTACGCACTAATTGCATCACCATATTCATATCGATAGCACGCAGACAAGTTACACAATAACAGATGAATTATTTATTATTCGCACTTCCCTGCTCCAGGAATCAGAAAGTGGCGACATTGGCGTCAAGGTAACCTGTAGCTTCTGAGTTGTTTACTTCTAACCACAAGCATAAATTGTTAGATCGATTTCCTTTTCGATTAGGAGGGAGGTGAATGTCCGTCCATACCGCTTAGGCATCTTTACATCACAGTGGGAAGGAATTTAATCAAAAATTAATTGATTTTGTGCATGGGTTAATGAACTGCGTTTATGATGGGTGGAATGTGGTCTCGGTTCATGCAACACGTTGAGGAAATGAACGACGTGAGTGCTTACTAATACTTAAAAATGAAATAACTGTAAATTAATTAAGATTCTTCCTCCAGAGGTATGAAATTCAGATGATGATAATGGAGCACATACGACGCACACAGACAAAGCCATGCCCATATTGTCGATATTGTGTAAGTTCACACCTGAATAATGTAGAATAAATCTCTTCATCAATTGATATGTTTCCTCTTTGAATTGGCATAAAGGAGAACCGTGTTCTAGAAAGACGTTTCTCTCCAGCCGCCTTGCCCGTCGAGAACCATCACATCAGTTTGGATCAACTCCTTCGCAAGGTTTAACAAATAGTGCAGAAATTGAGTACATTTTGGTTGAAGCAGAAGAGTCCGTAAAGGAGGTAAATGTCAACCAACTTATATCCATTCAACGTCATGGATCAGATTTTGATTAATAATCGGTGCAAATTGATTTTGTCAGGTGGGGTCG
>JAQIWD010000621.1:0-18729 GCA_034694825.1 Anurida granaria
AGAGAAAATGTGATGCAGGTTTTGAAAAAGTTTCCGGGATTTTCATCCTTTCATCCGGTGCATTATCTTATTCCCTTGGATTAATGTGTCCTTCCCCTTCAATTTATTTATTGGGCATTCATTCGTTTTGTGAATAAGATTGAGTAGCCAACTTTTCTCCAATAACTTCAGAACCAAAGCATGAATTCCGAGAATCTGAAAACTAAGTCGAACATTTGGCACCGTCCCAAAAAATTTAATGTACATTTGGAATCGAGTTATTTGATTTTGGACATTGAACCCACTTTGTGACCTAGGAGAATGCATTACAATATTCAGGGCCGGTGCAAGGTGGTATGTGTCGTGTGTCTTGCTCTGGTATTAAATTGAGAAATGTCAGATGCTGACGATGAGTCAATCAATCTATTCCCATGAACAGGACAATGGAAGAAAATGTGTTGAAATTGTATAAACAAATTTTTGCATTACGCTCCGACTTCTGTCCAACTTGCAATTCCAGCGTATTCTCCATTTAATTAAGTAACGCTACCTTATGACTTCGCTTTGTCTGTCCGTCGTCCGGCTCTAAGTCAGCATGGATAAAAAGCATTCAGATCTGATTTTAGAAATGAGTTAACGGTAGAAAGTGATTTGGTGGGTGCCTTAGGTGCAGTGTTCCAGGTTTAGAAAGGTTAGATTAGGTTAGGTTGGTTAGGTGCTCACCTAACCAACCTAAGGTTAGAATGGTTAACCACATGAACGCTGAAACCTTAGTGACAGCAAGTAGACGCCAAAAGTCTGGCGCTTTCCGCTTGTCTAATTGATAGATTTTTAAATGTAAATCGAAATGGGCGTTGCAAATTATGTCAATTAGGATCTACGTGCAGGTTGGAATGAATTGTTATTTTCTGGTAACCTCGACCGAATTGCCGTTTAATCAACTGACCGCAAAGTTGAGTTTGCTTACTTGGTTACTCCAATTCTTCATTGTGTATTCGGAAAACGAGACCAAATTAGAAGATTAGATAGGATTTCTAGCGTGAATACTAATGGAAGCATTTAGAGGTGATGATATGATAAGGGTAGTAAGATTACGACTAGGACTCCATTGCCCAAACACATTTCCAATTACGCCTAAAAGTCACACTCCCAAATTACAAGGAATAATTAGGTTTACCTAATTAGAATCAAATTCGACACTCTTTCGGAGTAGAACTCGTTACTTGAACTTCCGGTAACACACCTGGATTGGTCCCTGGAATATAATTTATGGCAACAAGTGAACTGAATAACTTTTCCAATTATCCATTTGTCAACCAGTAGATTCAAGACCAAAGGATTCTCAGGGTCGTTGACCCTTCTACTGTGACATGGAGCGTGACTACATTTTGTTGGGATTGCTCAGTCTCAGTTCCCTTCTTCACCTCATTACTGCCATTCTTGGAATACTTTCCTACGCTCTGGAAGGAGGTAACCACGGACTGACACATGCGCAATGACGAAAATGTTGATTCAAATTATGTTGGTTAGGTCCGTTTACTAATTTGGCGGGAAACTTGACGGAGGGATACGCCATTCAATTCTCCCCAGAAGGCTGGACTTTCCCATTCTGGAATTCTGTGAATTGGTTTTGGCTGACACTTATCTTTGTTTATCGTAAATTTAACCCATTTTCTGTCCATTTAAATTTAATTACTGAATATAACACCTGGGTTCTGGACAGTGGGCGTTAACGTGTTTCGAGAGAACAAGGATGGCAAAATGTATTGCAATCCGCCGCTGGTCACCCGAGAAGTCTCCGCCCTCATGTCCGCCAGTTTCATCCTCCATTTAACTTGGCTCTTTTTTTGGGACTCGGAGATTTTAATAGGCTCAGCAGTCCTCCTTTTCTTACTTACAGTTTCAAGTTGGGCGACTGTAACGTTGTTTACCCTGAGGTCAGTCACGGAATAACATAAGGAAATGAGGTCATTGGTCTTAGTGTATCATTTTCCCCAGGTTTTGGAAAGCGACTCCATTTTTATTTCACCATACACGACTTGATTTGTGGATCATTCGTGTTCTAGTTCAAAACGGATTAGCTGCCTACGCCACCTGGCTCACTTTGGAGTTTTTGATGAAATTTGGAGTGACCTTGACCTTGGCTTATGAGAATGAGGAAGCTGATGAGTTTCCAACTCCGTCTGCCATTTCCATCATTCTCCTTAATTTTATCATGGCCATTACATTTCCATTAGAGATGATATCCTGGGAAAAGGCCACTCGATACTTGATCAGCCCATACCTCGGTAAGTTCTATTAATTGATGATATGTAAGCATTACGTGATTAATACCAACCGTTACTCGTATTTCTAAACAGTGATAGTTTGGATGCTTTCTTCCGTATTCTCTCGTCTGGAGAAAGTACCACATCAGGACGAAACAGTTCGAATCTACACCCTAATCTTACTAGTTACGGCAACACTACTTCTTGTCGCCCGAATTTCCAACATGGTCGTCCGACATTTCCGAAATCCATTGGTTCCCTACGTCTAAGGTCATTCCTTTCTCTCGCGTAATCTAGTTAGTTTATGCGTTACAAATTCGATCGTCCCCATTCCTCATTTTTTTACTCGTGAAATTGTGGTTTTACATACCTTGTATACGCCTTGGGCCTTCAAGTACTAAGCGTCCTTGTTTTTTAAGTTCTTTTGAAATAAATTGACACCAGACTGACACTGACAATTTTCAGCGTGTTTGGTTTGGCAGGCACTCGAGGGACTTTATAAGTCATAAACCTTGCTCTGCCTCCACTTTTGACGCTTCAGTTGCGAAAATCTACAACGTTCTGGATCTTGAATTCCTCAATAAAATTTTTTTTATCGAAATCTCAATTCAGTCCTTGTGGGTTTAAATGGCAGCCTTCATTTTCTTCCACGAGAACATAATAAATAGTCTGCTCAAGTGGAGATGGTAATGTTTTGCATAATTTTGGCGGATGAGTTGACATTTGCAAAGATTTATAACTCAAAGATGCTACGACGCCTGACTATTTCTGTAACTAATAAAGACGCCCGCACTAGCACGGTAATTCTTCCAAAAACTAACCCAATTCTAAACATTAATACTGTGGGATTGGATTCACGGAATTTGTAAAAATAGGAAAATCTTGACTATAAAAAACCGAAACGACTTGAGCTCCGACCAAGTTTTGGCCTTTGACTTCAATTACTTTTCGTTTCGTTTACAAGAATATGACGGGGATTTCAGTTCATATTTTCAGCCTCCTGCTCAAATATCCTGCTGCGCGTCTTTTTTAGGTTTTCAGTTGATTAGTCAGTCAATTTGGAAGCTTCATCAACATCACATTTTGCCTTCGATTGGAATTATTATAGCCTCAGGTTGATATTCCATTCGGATAGATTTTGGCTAAATCCAGTAGGAAGTCCGCCAATCTTCAAGCAATAGCTGGTCACAATCATGGCTGGGTCGTCGACAGGAGGTTCAACCACAATAGACACAAACCGAGAAGCAAAATCCTTGGTGATGAACTATTTAATCATTGTTGTCCTCCTGGTAGCCCTTTGGCTTTTGTACACTGGTGTAAGTTTTAGCAATTAATGGATAAAGTTTGGTATAGCATTCCATAAAATGGCTGAAAGTCTTAGAAAACTTTTTTGATTTATAGTTGTAACAAGAAATTTGGCCGTTAAACAGAAGCCAAATCCAACCTTACTTCCTTAAAAGGTAAATGATCCAATTTTTAAAAATTTAAATTAAATATAATCGTATCAGTTTGTTCGACCGAACTCCTAGAAAACTAACACTAGGTTCCAGTAATTGTGATTTAGGATTCAGAATTTATTCAGGACATTTCTTCGAAGAATTACCACGGAGAAACTTATTTCATACCGCGGAGAAAGCGGCCAACGAGAAAGTTAGTCCTATTCGGCAACCAAAGTGAGTAATTGGTAAATGTTAAAACAATTGCATTAATTTACGGTCCAAACATGTTGGCAGAGTCAATTAAAATTAAAATTGATTTACCACTATACGCCAGTCGGCCAGGTCACATATCCAAACCCCCGCCACTTCTTTCCGAGAAAATATGTTCGCTCGCTTCCACATACTGGTGATTGGTGAACCCGATGCAATTTTCTTAGGATTCGTTACATGGTTGCGCTTACAATTTTGAGAAAATATTGCACTTTAAATTCGCTATCTGCATTAACGTAACTCAGAATAAAAAATTGGAACAACGGAATGCACGTGACAAATCCTAACCCTGTTAGACACAATCAACAAGATTTCCTGTTTAATTTATTAATTGTGTCAGAAAACAGGAGAGGGTGATTTAGACTCGTGTCAGAAGAACGGATTCATTATACCATACCAAAATTCTTAATGGGGAGGCCCAGAAGGGGAGCGTCTCCCTGTCGAAGACATCCTCCGAATCCCAATTCCAAAATCCCCTCATTCTCGTCCTAGCTCACTTTCTTCTAAAATCTAAACGTTTCTGTTCAAGATTATTACTGAGCTTGATTCGGAATCGGAATAATTCTTTGAAGCGTCTTGGGATCCTGTGCTCCTCTTTGAAGAATTTGGATTAAATTGGCAAGTGTGAGATAAGAGGGAGAAGGAACAATAGAGAGTGTTAGCATCCCCTTTGTGTTAAACTACTTGAAGCATTATCTTGTCCATTTTTTGTTCACTTGTTCTTATTACTTTAATTGTGGTCTTTGTATTCCAGAAATTGGGCTAACTGGGGTGAGTATATTTAGAAGATCATCATGGAATCAAAGGTGAGTGACTGTAATGAAATTGGCGACCAATTTAAGTATTGTGCTTTATTTTAATAACTAAGGGTTCAGAAACATACAACTTGGTAGTGACGTATGGGATTTTAATACTTCTTTTATTGGCGCTATGGCTTCTGTACACTGGATTTAATTAGCAGAATCCACATGTAAGTAACATGTAAACCCAAATTAATTCCATCTTGTATTGTAATTATTTTAAATCCATTTATTCATTTTGTTTATCATAATTTATAACCTTTCCTCACCCTGCGTGCCGACACGCTTTCCTCTTTTCTTTTCCAACGTAAATGTGTTTTACATCTCATGATTCTCCTTCATCTTGGCTTTTCTGTTTGTTTTTTGGACGCGTCTTTATTTTTTAAATTGAGTTGTTCCAAATTGAAGTTATTGGCAGGCTTCGAGATGTGGAAAATTCTAATTTTAGATCCTCATCCTAGAATGTTAGCAATTCAGTAGTTAACGAGCCCCCAGTCTTCATCCGAAGCTAAAAATAATTTAACGCTCCGATACCTCCTTTAGTCACAACTCCAAAGGAAATAAAGCTCCAAGGACATCCCCATCCATTGTTATCATAATTAATCTCACTCTTTTTCAGATAACTAAGACAAATGGATCCGAGGGGAAGCTTCATTAGCCCGAGTCGTGAGGATTGGCTTGAGTTTCAAGAATCATGGAATCACTTTACCTAAGTTAACATGTCAAGAACCAAACTTTTTTCTTCTTCTAGAAAACCGAAACGGGATCACCACCACCGATAGTAGAATTCACCTTGTATAAATTAACTGGTTGTTATGATACCCTGCGAGAATACAAATAAAAACGTTATATTTTGATGGTTTGGGATATCAATCAGGGACAACCAGAGGCATAGACAAGGCATGCTGAGAAAGTAATCAAACGGAACTTTAATTGAAATTATTGAGTAACTATTGTTTGTAGGTTGTTTGATGGTAAATCTATGGAAATCATCTAAGGAAATTTCCGAGTGATGTAAAAGTTGTCGCGTTTATGGTATGACTCGTACGGATCATCTACGTAGTATTTCTTCTCTTTCCAAAAGTTAGAAACCATCTGAATCGTTGCAAAAACAAAGTTAGGAATGGTCTACTTAGATTACATAAGTGGAAAATCTGTAATTTGGTACCTTGTCCAACATGTGACTTTGCGTAGCTGTGCAAAAGACGTGCTGGAGTGCCCGATACTTCATTTTCCCATTCTTTCTCCACACTTTTCGATGACGGCCAGCTTTAGGCCGAATCCAGGCTCCCCTGTAGATATTCGATTGTCGATTTCATTTAATTCTGACTAGACAAGTACCGTAACCGTAGACGGTAAACCCAACATGTAGGAAATAATCATTACCAGTATAAACGGAAGAATCGCTTGAGAACAGTTTTTACTGTTTTCCTTTTTCCCTTTTGGAGAGAATAATAGACCAAAGGTCGGATGCCTCCTAACATGTTACTCCCTCCAGTGTTTATAAAAGGAAAACTCTCCATTGGTCTCAATGTCAGGACAGGACCGACTCCGGGAGATTTTCTAGAAGCTATTCCGAGAAAGGGGAGGGGCTGTAATTGATGCGATAAAGACACAGAAATTAGAAATACTTTTCTGCGGAATGAGAATTTACCCATGCAGTATTTTCTTACCGGATTCAGCGCTCTTCCAACCCCGACTGATTGATTAGGCATCCTCTTGAGCTTATTCTGCAGAATGTTCTGTTCAACGAGCAGTTCAATGATTCCCAAGGAAGAGTTTGGAGTAGACCTGAGTTAAGAAAAAAATAGCATCCATATTGAGTGTCTGAGGTACAGTTATTCCTTGAATGCCTTACTTTTGAGTCTCCACAATTTTCGCCTTGTACTTATCATAGTAAGTGTTCTTCTCAATCACTTTTTTGAACTTCTCCAACTCCTGTTGACCTTTTGCGTCCAGATCTAGACTGTAGCCATTCGAGTCTACGATTCCGTTCCCGCCTGATCCAGTACCGGGTAACTTAGTCTTATCACTCAGCTGATTACTACTTGTAACTATGTTCCGGCTCAACATCCTCCTCAGTCCTTGGCCAGTAGGTTTCTTCCCGAAAAGAGAAGTGTAGATAACGGGGCGAACGTAAACTTTTGCGACGTCAACGACCTTTCGGACTCCAGAGGAATTCATGACTACGGTGACCGGGTGATCTAGACAACAAATAAAATAAAACGGTTAATGTAATTGGGTTGAGAATCAGCAGTGCAGGGGGGGAGCAAATACAACGTGAATCAATCAGCTGATGAGGTGACTTACACAATGCACACCAAACTATTTGACTCTCTGTGGGTAGCTCCTCGGTATCTCCGATTTCCGAGAGAACAATCAGTTGTCAGTTTGGAGTAAAGGTCATCCTGGGTCCGATGACAGCAGAAAGAATCAGATAAGATCCCAGGGTACTACTACTAGATCCGAAACCCGAAGAAAAACTCGATGAAAAGGACGGAGGAACAAAAAGTGAAGGAGGAAGTGATTCCCGGGCAAATCCATGTGGAGCGTATAAACAATATGTCCATGGTTTCATTCGGCATCCCCCATGATCAGGTGACATGTCGATGACCACTAATAAATTCATTTTTTTAATCAAACTTGCAGCCATGGTGACCGTGTGGTAAAGAAATTATGAAACGTTCTACATAAACAGCCCAAAACTTAGCTTTCTCCAAAATCTGCTTCTGCTCTGCACGAGTCAAAGATATTTTTTTGATCGAAACGTTTTGATTTTCAAAAAAAGGAAGCCTGGTCATTTCGCTGTCCCATCTTCGAATTGACTCATTCAGGGATACCCACCCACGTTCGACCCAACGAAGTTTTGATTGTTTTGATTCATCAAGATGAACAAACCCGAAATCCGAGATGGTGATCGTACAAAAATAATCTACAATTTAGTAAGGATCTGGGAATTCAGAATTTTGAGTCTCCTACTTGTGAATTATTAAAAATGTCGCCTGTTTAGATCAAGGAAGAGGAATTTTCGGAAGTGATTTCGATTCTGACGGATCAATTGGACCGCTTCCCCAAGGTTGGCAGTATTTGCAAAGACAATAATTGAGTTCGGAATTGAAATGAGATTATTGGGAATTTAGAACGATTTTGTTTCCAGAGTCGTGCTGCCTTGTCCCTCCTTGGACATTGCTACTTTCAGACCCAGCAGTTTGATGACGCTGCTGCGTGTTACGACCGCTTGGTCAAGCTCTATCCCGCAATTGAAGAGTATCAACTTTACCACGCTCAGTCCCTTTACCATGCAAGCTCATACGACGCTGCCATGACCGCTGCTTGCCAAATTGAAAAGCCCGAGATTCAACACCAGGTGAGCAGGGGAGATGGACACGGCGACGTTCTCGGTGGTGGTTTTGATGTTTTCCAACTTAAATCGCTAATCATTCTGTAAACTTTTACAGGCCATCAAGTTACAGGCAGCTATCAAATATGCAACTGATGACTTTGCAGATGCCCAATCCTTTGTTGATAAATGTTCAGAAGATGATCCGGACACTAATGCAAATCGTGCTTGTCTTCTCTATAAGGTAAAAGTGCACTTTAATAATTTTTAACTCATTGGTGAATTTACGATCGGAACATTTATGGAGAGGTTATAATTTCAGGAAGCAAAATACGAAGACGCCCTTGAGGGGTTCCTTGCCGCGGAACAAGTGATTGGATACGATCCCCACCTTTCCTACAACATTGCTATCTGCTACTACCGACTTCAAAATGTTCCAATGGCTGCCAAGCATATCGGTCTCACATCCTCAAGCGATTGAGAGTTGAGTTCGAGTTACCATGTAGTTTGATTATTCAAATGATTTTAGCTGATATCATTGAGAATGAGGCTGAGAAGCACCCGGAGATGAGCGTTGGGGTCACAACTGAAGGGCTCGAACGCCCAAGTGTCGGCAACACGCTCGAACTCCATGGGACCGCATTCATTGAGGCATTCAATCTCAAAGCCGCACTTGAATTTGACATCCAAAATGGTAAGCTGGATTCTTTTATGTCTAAATGATTTTTGACTTTGAGATTACTAAATTAACAAAGTAACTAAACAGAAAAAGGAGCCAGAGACGCGCTAACCGATATGCCACCAAGGTCCGAGGCGGAATTGGACGCTGTCACGCTTCATAACCAAGCGATCCTGAACATGGGGACTAATGCTTCCGAAGGATTTGAGAAACTTGTCTTCCTCTTGTCCCAGGATCCATTCCCACCGGAGACATTCGGGAACTTGTTGCTTCTCTATTGCAAATACGAGTGCTACGATCAGGCTGCTGATATTATGGCCCAGTATGGTCATCTCACTCATAAATACTTGACCGTGGTAAGGCAAAGAGAACTTACACATTTCATTTGAATTTCGTTTCCCAATCTATCAGTTCCTTAGCTAACGTAATTTACCAACTTGCAGTTCACGTATGACTTCTTGGATGCTCTCATCACTCAGCAAACGTGTCCAGCCGAAGCATATAAGAAGTTTGATGAGTTGGTTATTCGCACTGCTGATACTTTGCGGAAACACACGAAAAAAGTAAGCTTTTGTGGTCACGCTCTTATGGAATTCTCCAGTCAACAATGTTATTTTTAGGTCACAGATGCAACTAAAAGCGGCCAAAATGCGCTTTCCAGCAAACTTTGTTCTGAGTATGATGAAATCCTTACCAGGTTTGTAACGATTTGTGGGGATGAGCTCCTGCTCAACGGCGATGAATCCAATTTATGCTAATTGGATTTTTTAAAATTAGCAAATATGTTCCAGCCCTGATGGCGCAAGCGAAAATATTTTGGGAAAAGGGGAATTACCTCCAACTGGAGCAAGTATTCCGGAAGTCGGTGGAATTCTGCCAAGATGTGGATATCTGGAAGCTCAACGTGGCTCACGTCATCTTCATGCAAGAGAATAAGTTCAAAGAAGCGACACCCTTCTACGAAGCCTTTGTCAAGAAGAGTTCCGACAATGTAAGTCTCCAACAATCAAACCTAAGTCCAACAGTTTTCAATGAACATTACTGCTTACGATGTAGATTTTGGAGGTCAGTGCGATCGTTTTGGCAAACTTGTGCGTCTGCTACATCATGACTGGCTTTAATGACGAAGCGGAGGAACTCATGCGTAAGATCGAGGAGGAGGAAATGCAAGTGGCTCATGAGAATCCGAATAAGAAACTGTTTCACCTCTGCATCGTGAACTTGGTCATTGGGACGCTCTACTGTGCCAAGGGCAATTACGCATTCGGGATATCCCGTATCCTCAAAAGCCTGGAACCCCAATCCAAGAAACTTGGAACGGATACATGGTTACCATTCCGGCTCCTACTCCTCGGTTACCTCGCATTCACCATGTTTGCTAGTAATTTTTCGTTCTGAAACAGGTTCTACGCAAAGCGGTGCTTCCTGTCCATGATTGAAAAGGGAGTCAAGAAACAGTCAAATGTCTCGCAAATTGGGTATGCTGACTGCATCCGCTTCTTGGAACGCTGTGAAAGTAAGTTTCATAATATTTTAACCGGGGAGTTCCCAGATTCCAGATTACACATTTTTGTTTGAAAAGCCTATGGACGCAAAGTTAAGACGGTGATTGAGTCCAACCTTCCTTCCCCAACTGAAACTGCATCAATTACCCTCGCCTGCAAAAGAACAGTGATCTATGAAGCCCGATTTCTGAAGGCACTCATCCTACGGTACCTGAAGAACTGAAGCCCCCTTAAGTCTACTACAAAGTACAAATTTACAACTAAGGAGGAAGAAACAAATGGATGTGATATCAACGGGAGTATACTCGTAAATTTTGGGCTGACCTTGCCAATTACACTTGTTCACGGTAAATATTAAATATTTCCTCACGCGACATCTTTAGAGATGGAAACGTTTGGTCATCGTTATTTCCTAGTCGTATTTTTCTTCAACCCCCAATGGCTTCGAAGACTTTCGTGACAGCGACGCTAATTTCTTGTATTCGTGATGACTCCGAGAAATGCTGAGAAACAAAACCGTGCAACTGTTGCTATAATTTTCTAAAGTGCAAATAATTGTTCAGGCAGTTCACATAATGCAGTACAAACTTTGGCTTTAATTGATTTCCTAATGCGATAACAATAAGAGTGTTTTACAATGTTTTTGGCATTTCATTTCCAAGAACAATTACACAGTTCTGACATTTCCAGAACAATGGACATGCATGAACACTCGTAAGTTTTAGTTCTTAATATTTATGGATTTCGATTTAGTATTTTGTCTACTCGGAATTAAGGTTTACTAAACTTTTGCACGAATCGTAATAAATATTTTACGAATCTTGAGAATTTGATTCGTATCCATACAAAACATATTTTCTCAGCGAGCTGTAAACAAACCAAAAAATCGACAAAAAACTGTCGATTTTTTCTTTTGTTTACAGCTCGCTGTATTTTCTTTTTACCCTGTTTTAGATCCGGATCTTCTTAGCATGAAAACTAAAATTGATTTCTAATTGGTCCAATAGAACGAGATCTCTTTTAGTCAAAATAAAATGGCTACACCGCAGCTCAATTCTAAGCAAAGATTTTCTGAAAAAAAAACGAGAATGTTTAGATTTGTCTGTTGAGTCCAAGGCTGTTTCAGTTCCGAATCACAATGTAATAGAGAGATTGAACAAATAATGATCACAAGAATTAATTCCCTATAAGCTCTCAATATAATTCAGTTTCTTAACATCTAGTCTAAAACTAAAAAAAATTAATTAAGTACTTAGTTTATATTTACTTGGAATGCTTGGAACATCACACACGTTTCCCATTAATCACACGCAGAATAATAATTGAGTTCACTTCCTAAGCACTAGATAGGAAGGAACTTTTCCTAATTTACTAAAAGCCAACCTTTTTCAAAGATTTTCAGAATAAAAAATAGCGACTCTTTTATCTCAGACTTCTTCCTATTTTTTGACTGCTCTTCCTAATAGTCTATCGAAGGAAGGTTTTAAAAATGAACTAGGAATTCCCACAGTCAAAAATAAAATATAAAAGGTAAACAGTTGAAAATATTTTGGAGGCAATAATTAATAATTAGCAAAAGTAATTATATGGATTAGAGACGCCTTTATCCACCATTAGCACCAACGAAACTGATTTCCCCCATTTGGCAAAGGCAATAATAGGCCGCTAAACACTCTCCCCCTCCGTTTGCCACTTTCCCATCGCTTTACAGAAGTACTTTCCCTTTCATTATGTAAAACTAAGGAATGGAAAACGTGTAACATAGCAACACTTCAAGTTCAGACTCAACGGTTGACAGTTATAATAATTAATAACAATTAGTACGTCAGCGGAAGACAGGCATCTATGACATCTTTGTCATGTCGAAAAGGCTACTATTCTCAAAGTTACGTTGGAGGAGGTTCTGGAGATGGAAAGGACTGGGGCTCCTCCCACCAGTAGTCATTGAATCCTTGGGTAGGCGGTTACGGTGGGCCATTGAGTCTACCGAGTCTGGTGACCCGTGCACAACCCTAGGTCCGCCAACGCTTAGGAACCTACTCAATGTTTCACGAGTACTTGAAGCTACTGGAGAGAATTCCAGCCTTGGCGTACTGGAACCCGGTTCTGAACCGGACAGGCTACTTTCTGGACTTGATTTCTGACTCGGTTTGGAGTTCCCATTGTTATCCTTACGTTTTGGACGTCGGAGTAAGTGACGCTCCTTGACTTTGTACTCGAGGGTGGAATGAGGAACCCCAAAATGGCTTCCTAGGACAAAATAATGAAATATGGGGGTCCAAATATCAAAATGTGTTTACGAGGTTCTGTGTGATAAACTATTAATTTCCTTTACCAGCTCTGTGTACACTCATTTCTCCTTGCTGGACAGCTTTGACGGCCTTCAGTAGAGCATCACGGTCATAATTTCGATATTTTCCACGTTTTGGTCGACTTTTCTTCTCATTCCCATCCCCGTCGGACATGTTCCCTGACTCTTGGGCAAATCCGTCGTAATACTCTTCATTTCCTTTTCCGAGTCTACGCTCCGACTCATCCATGGAACAGTCATCATCATTCGCCTGGAGCGTCTTCCAATCCGGAAGGATGTTCATAGCGGAGGTCACGGTACTCGTTTGAGCCGGAAGTTGAGCATTTCTAAGGGAAAACAAAATTAAACCGTACAAGAGGGTGACATGTCAATGATGTTTTGCCGTTTGGAGTGTAATATTTACCGTTGGGAGGGAAAGGACTGCTCCCCGCCATCTTCATAAAACCGACGCTTGAGTCTCCTTCGCGACGCGTCATGATCTTTAGAATCCGTGGAAAGGGGAGTTGTGTTGAGTACATTTCTGTCACAGTCTTGAGTTGTGTCATCACTACAGTCGCTCGTGTTACTAGAGTTCCCAAGTACTGGAGCCATTAAAAGTCGATCTCTGCCATATTCGATACTTGATGATTCTAAATTGTTCAGTCTTTGACGCGACAATTTGGTAGTAAGCCATTCCTTCAGTGCTTTCTTCTCACGACTAATTTCTTCTTCAGACTTGATTGAAGTTAGACCGTCAACGACTGTAGACGGTTGTTGAGTATTTGAGGTTTTGGGAACAGGAGAAAAGGCGGAGCGCTTGGAATGACCAAAAGTTGACCCCAAGTCAAGCTTGGCAGAATCACGACTGAGTACCCTCCTTTCTAATACGGATTCCGGCCGCAAGGATAATTCTGGAATCTTCCCCTTTAAATGATATGGACGACTTCGATCTTTTCCCAACTTGTATACTTTGTTTCGGAGTGTTGACCTTGGAATCCCATAAATAACTGCTGCCCTCCTAAGAAGGTAAAGAGGTCAACTTGTGAAAATTTCGATGTAAATTTTAGATAATTTAAAAAAAAAAAAACTTTATTAAAGGGTGGTACCTCGTTCCAAGTTTTCCACTTTGAATATCATTGAGAGCCGCCTCCAACTCGTGTGTCGTATAACCGCGCCCAACTCTAGGACTGGATTTAACATTTAATTTAGAATAGCGTTCCAGACCTGTCGAATCCTTCCCATTGTTGCTACTGCTCACTTCAGGGGAAATTAGTTGTCCAGACTTTCCAATTGGCTTCTCACTGGTAACCCTAAAAGGAGGAAAATACAACAATAGTTTTATCCTCCATTTCTAGAGTCAAGATGCCATAGCACTAATTCAAAATGGATTTGGTTACACTTACTTTCTTTTTTGAGTAAGATCCAGTGGTTGATCCTCGTCCTCATGAAATGAAAGTTCGGAGCCGTTTTGTAGTAATCCTGAACCAGGTCGTTGACCTTGAGCACCAACAATACTTTTCAATAGATCATGGGGATTCTTGAATTCTTGAAAATTCGGCGCACAAGTGAATGGGGGTTGAACAGCGGGTGGTGGTGGTCCAGCCTTCATCGAGAGTAAAGAAAAGGACGAGGCTCAACTTGTACTTAATATAAACGGAGGGTTGCTGAACTTTGACCTTACCTGAGCTTGACCTTGAAGGTGTTGCTGCTGCTTGAGCGAATGGAGAAGGAAAAGGGTGTTGAGCTGTTGAGCATCCAAAGCCTCCAGTAGCGGATTCGGATTTCGGTAATTGAGATCTTCTGCGATATTCCCAGTTCCTTCGACGGAAGGAACTCCAAAGGCACGATTGATAAAATACCAGTAGGGCAACAACTGGGCCAGCGACTCATACGTTCCTATAAATTATGCACCCAAAAAATCAACTATTATTAAGGTCACGCGAACCTAACCAGTGCCTGGTTGTACTGAAAAATTATCTCCAACTGGCACATCAGAATGTTCAAAATCAAATTCACCGAAATGGATTAATTAAAAATGTACAATTAATTTCATTATTCTATCGAGCTATTCATTTTCATTCTGTCCGTGGTTTTCTATTCCGTTTCTACTGATTTTCTAACCATAAATTAGCGAGATTGTGGATCAAATTTATCCTTACCATTTCTTTCCCCCTTGTATTCCTCGTCCTCTTCCTCTTCATCTGTCATGGGTGAAGCGGACGGATCGAGATGTGACAGATCCTGTCGAAAGTTCAAATCCTGATTAGATTTATTAGGATCAGAATTTAAGTTTTCCATTTTTAATCCTTCCATGACCGTAACAGGCCAAAATTCCCGTGAAGTGCAATAGAATCTTGTCTTGACTTAATGTCAATTCTTGCAATAAATTGGAACCGAATGTGTGAGAGAAGACGGCTGGGATTGAACTGAGCCTAGCATTCCAAAAATGTTGGGCTAAATACGTAGTTAATTGACTTACGGGAGTGAGTGACTGGTCATTGTTGTGGTCTGCTGGTGATGGTCTGGGGGTTGGTCCACTGGGGTCAAAATCGGAAACTGGGCTCTTCTTGTCTCGTTCCCAATCTGAGCTGACCGGATACAAATGTCGCCAATTTTCCTCCCCAACCAGTTCCCTTCCGATGGACTCCAAACCTAAGGAAGGAATCAGAATTCACATAACTGTAATTCAACTTCCGCTCAAATTTAAAAGACCAATTACTGAACTCTGACCGAATGCCTAATGAACCTACAGACCCAAGGAGCAGGGGGAAGGGCAGCGGAATAGAAGAAAAGCCTGAGAAAAAACGTTAATTTTTCTCATGAATCCAATTCCCAAATTCAAGTCGCAAAAAAAGGATTCCGGAAGTACTAAAGCGGTTCCCACTTGCCAACATTTTTGAGTTTGACCGGATGACAGAAAAATTAAAATATTAGGAAGATAAAAAACCTACAAAATTACAGTTTCCAAAAATCACATGAACAGGGATTTGACCTTTCCCTTATATTCCGTGACCTCTACGGGGTACAAGTCACAACGACATTGAAAATTATAAAACCCGAAATGAGTTTTCGAATTCCCATTTTTACCCTGAAATTGATGCCCAAGTTTCTAAATTTGATACAACACAAAAATGAATTTGGGTTTCGAGAAATTGCACCTCGGAGAAAGTCCAAAGGTCAAAATAAAGGTTGAGTTCCCAGGAATCCTTCGATTAATGCAAGTCTACATGTCCATTAAAAAAAAATTGCGCACATTTCTGCTTCTGTTACGAGTAATAAACAAACTTCTACAACAATGACTAGCGTTAATTAAGGTTTGAGAAAAGAACGAAATAAATGAGGTGCTGGTGACACTCACATTTCAAAGCCTTCCAAAATAAGTTTCCGTTTCCACAAGGTTAAAGAAAGGCGTAAGGGTAAAATGTCCCAAAAATAATTTTTGATGGCGAGAAAGCATATCGAGTAATTGCTAACTGCCAATCATGATTTAGGAAACTGAAGGAAATGGGACTAGTTACACCCCGCCTGTCTATTTATGAACCACTTGAAATGTGGATGAATATAGTTTGCATCCTTTGCCCGGAACGGAATAATGAAACCATATTCCTAGCACTGCATAGAAAGTAATTGGATGCCGATGGTGGATTGTTTTCACTTGCTTTAATTAATTCCCACGTGGTTTGGGTATTAGGTTATGTTATGATTTAATGAAGGTCTGAGTGGGTAATAATATAACTGTAACATGCCCATTTAGTGGTGAGTCCTGGAGCTAATCATGTAACGGATGGTGGGAACGTGATGTATTCGGACGGAGGTATAAGTAGAAGGGGACGGATGACGTTAGCCTTTCTCCTCTGGGAGTGAAAGTGGAGAAAGGTCATGGTAAGGGTCTCTTCATTTGTTCACAAAACTCTACAAGTGTACAAGGGCCTTACCGATGCAGAGGAGGAGTTTCCTTGACCATCGACTCAAGTCCCTCCGGATCTTGTGCTTAAGGGCCTCGGACATCTTGCCAGCCACTTGTTGCCTACGTCATGATGGGCACACTTGTTGCCAACTTAACTGAAGGTTGGACTAACTTGGACGAGAGAGGACGGGGATGGATGGGATGATGAGAAATTTAGGGCTCGACTCCTACTTGACGAACGACTCCTAACCTCCGACTAAGGCAGCCAACCTGTTGCTACATTTAATTTCTTACTACCAATGCCAAATCCACGCAAAAAATCTCAATCATGAGCACCACGGAGGACAACACTCCAGGAGCACCCAACAGAGATTTTTGCAAACTCCTCCGCATCCATCGGATCTTCCCAGAGAATTATACAATGCCACGGCATTTCTGGTCGGAACCCATACAGCCTAGCTGCTACAACTATATAATACCAAGCCTAACCTTTAGTTAGTCTTGATTACAAATGAATAGCATATATGCTATGCATAAAATATACAATAAGTGGGACGATAAATTTGTTAATGGCTAGGGACTAATAAACCTTTTAAGAAACTTTTTTCCATTATTTTGACTTAAAAGTATAACTGGCAACTTAAAGTAAATTTTGACGCATTTTCGTGTACCGAACTTAAGGGACTACTTTGCTTGGTGTAAAGTAGCCCTAGTGAGGGAGATGCGAACTACATCTTCCCATCTGTTAACCCAGACCCAAGAACGGCATCTGACAATTTCGCTGATTAATTAGGATCACAGTTATGGATCACTGATGTCTAAAATGTGTTCTTTATCTTCAAAATCATGTTTAAAACAGTTTGTATTTGCGTTTTTTTAAAATTTGTGTTTCTATTGCCTTAGAATTAATAAAATTTTTAACTTAGACGTCTGTTTACACAGCATTAACAAAAAACACAATGGAGGCCAAATAGAGACCGAAGTTAAAAATCTGCGCAGATGAATGTTATTTAAACATGAATTTGAATGTATTAGCAGTACTGATGACTCTCAGCAGTGAACAGGCAACTCAGCATCTTCTTCGGATGCCGCTCTTTGGCCTGGGTTAACAGATGGGAAAATGTAGTTCTAAGATCCCCGCCAGGGCTAATTTGCACCAGTCTAGCCCACCCTTAAGGAAGATGAGTCTAATTCTAGATCCATTGCATTTATTATTTTAATTTGATGTTGAGCATAGGATTAAAGGTGAGTTGTATATTTTGAAAAGTTCATGAGCATTAATGGCAAGAGGGTAGGGATTTAATCGTCCCAGTTTGTCGTGATACTGGAATCTTGTATTTTTATTAACATAAAGAATCAGACCCTATGATGGCAGAAGCGTAATAATTGCAGGAGGGTTGTAGTAAATAGAATCTTCCAAAATTATTTGACAAACAGGACCATCAGCATCAACATCATGCCTCAACAGGACAAAACCTGCTTCGATTGAACAAGTGGATATGGCATGGATGCATGGAATTCTGTCGGAAGCTTACCCTCATCTTCTTCTCCTAAATTTACGTTTATTTTAAATGGTGGAACTATTAAGGCCCAAAACTTGCTGCGGTTTTCGGATTCTTCGCATCACGATTCCCATCATCATCATCATCATCATTCACTGCCACTCCACCACCAATGACAAACTTTCAGCAATGCCGCAAAATTAAACGCTAAACGCACAACATGGAAGTTTACATGATGGGCAGGGTGTGTGATGTTCCTAATTAATGGGAAATCAACCCTTTCCTGGAAAGTGTCAAATTGGAATTGAAATCAATTCAATAATGAAACTGACAGCCTGAACTCACAGTTTCCATCAAGTAATTGTGAGGTGGCGTTCCGTTTAGTTAAATGGGAGTTTATAACAACAATGCAAAGGATAAGAATCAAGTTTTAACCCCCTTTAATCGTTGTCTTTCCCGTAAAACTGTCCTTGAAAAAAGAAAAAAAAATTAACCAGACGTTAAACCACGAGGCTGAAACTGCATTTTTAATTATTATTTTGGCAGCCTTAAAAACTTGTTGAAATTTATTCATTATGCGACCGATGGAACGAATTTCTTTAATTGCTTTTAAAAGTAAGTGGAGGGGATTAAGGTTTAAAATGCAGGCGTGTAATGCGCTTAGACATTTCACACTTTTTAACCACGAATCTCGTAGAGAAAGTGGTTTATGGAATTGATAAAACGGGAGATCAGCGGATAGAGACGCCGG
>JAQIWD010000622.1:0-18689 GCA_034694825.1 Anurida granaria
CAACATTTTCGTTAAGAATTCATTTTACGGAGCAGAAATTTCCCAAAAATTCATTTTGTGATTGTTCCTTTATTACCTTCAGTTTTGTTTCTCATAGACTGTTAATTAAAAGTTAACTGTGACACTTTTGATTGGCTGAGCAGTGAGCACGCCCCAGTTACTTGGCTTTTAGCTAACCAGGTCACAATTACCACAATTAATTCTACTACACTTGAACCCTTGACCTTGCGTTGTGACCTTATGACCGTCTTAAATTAAGTTAAAAAGAGGCAGAAAATTAAGTAAAACTGATTCTAAAAAGAGGGAGTTTTGGACAAAAATAACTCCGTAGGCATCCTCGGTTCCTGCGAGTGCACGTGTGGAGGACTAGAGAAAACGGGAATCGCTTCCAGCGATCGTCCCAAAGAAACAAAACGTTTCATTCACCAAAAGTGTGCCGAGAAAGCATGATTAATTCTAAGTAATTAAGTTAGACTAACAATTAACGCCCGCGTGCGAAATACAACAGCTAAACTTACAATCTAAAATCACATTGAACAGGTTCCCATTCTCACAGATTTGAAAAATTAAGGCAATTATTACAATTTTTCAAAACCGAAGTTAATTATTTCTAAAACCACATCATCCAACCACCATCATGAAAATTACTACGATTTCCTCAGAAAATGGTTCAAAGTTTTGAACCTAAGTGAGGAGACAAATTCTTGGCATCATCCTGACTTTTCATTATTTTAGCCTAACATTTTTAGAGTATTTTGAAAATTATTTCGAACTGTTACTTATTGTTTCCATTTTCATTTAGAGCTTGACCTAATTCTTAACTTTTTTGCCTCCTTAGACTCCTCCAAGTTGAGTTACTCTGTTTCCTATTTTGTTTCACACTGATGAGCAAGTTAACTTTCCAAGACCATGGTTGGCAAAAAATGTACGTTGGATATTAAAAGGAGGTCATTGACCCAGGTCACGGAAGTCTTGAGTTAAAGCGCGCAATAATTTAGCACCAAATCTAAAGAAGCACACAGTAGCTGGCTCAAAGCTCAAACTAATTGAAGATGGTAACTTAAGAACAAAAGAAAGGAGTTCAAATTAACACAAGAAGTTTTGGCTGATCAACGAATAGGCGACTAATAGACTTGTTTGGCTTCTGATTGTTCCGCTATTGGTGTATTTTTAAAGAGCAGCGAAAGGAAGAAAACGATGATGGCGGAGCGGATGAAAGCAGCAGGCGGATCAGCGTACTTTTGTCAACATCATGCGCAGACATACGAGTAAGAAGCGCTTCAGCTGTCCCTGTCTGCTAGGATTCTAATAATAAGAAATGAATTTAAACCTGACAGAATACATTTGACCCCCCTCTGCCACAGAGGAAGGGGCAGAACAAGTTGGTTACATGTTATTGATATTACAATTCCCGTGATGTTGGTGACACTTGAATCCATTCTTAACTGGCTCGACCATCAGAAGCCCAAGGTCCATCGATATATCACTCTTGATCTTCGTCAGGGGAAATTTGGTGATAAAGTACTTGCACACTTGGCAATAGAGTTTGCAGAGAGCTGGGACGAAAATAGCCTGGTGGACCATCGTGTACAGTCGATAGTCAGGGCCTGCACACAAAAAATTAATCGATTAATCAATTTCGTTCCCTTTTTTCAAAATGATTCTTCAAACTTACCGTAAAATGGATCGGAAATCGCTGGGCACAACATCTGAGAGAGGTTGATCTCGAGAGGCTACAAAATAACAACAAAAGTAACTGACTTGACCTCAGGTTGACCTTTTATAAATTTCAAGCAGGCAAAGGTGGCTTACAATCGCAAATGGGAAAAGGACGACGTAGTGATAGACGATCATAATACCGTATGAGAGATACGTCCATGTAAAGTCTCGTAATTTTTCCACACTGTAAGCTCCTGGAATAAACGGAAATAAGAATAATTTATTGCCGCGGATGACGCATGAGGTTGAAGGTCAGTAAGAGATGAAGAAGAGTCTGCTTACCTCCCACTCTCAGGAGATAGTAAGGTGTAACCAGCATCATGAAGTGTTGTATAAAATAGATTTCCGTTTCAAAGGGGAGCTGGAAATAGAACAACGGAATGCTGAGAATGCTGAGAATGCATTTAGAAATTAGTCAAGGTCATAAGGTCAAGATTCCTTACAAAAAGCGTATTTGTGACAGGGAAGATGAGTGCGAGGATCGCTCCATTGAGAAAATTGAGGTGGATCCGAAACAGCGCTGTGACCTAATAAAAACAGAATTATGTCTTGTTAAATGAGCCTTTTGAAAACCGTTCACAAAGTTGGGATTTCAATATTCAAAGTTAACAAAACATTTCAGTTTTTGAAGGAGCATTCGATTTATCGATTTCATGGATGGCTGTGGCTATTCGGAGCTGCATTGGTAGGTTTTAAAGTTTAAAAATGGGCTTACGAATCTGGAAGGAGTTGCTGCCAGTAAATAAATCTACAACAAAAACAGGTTCATAAAAGTACAATTACTCTCCTACGATTATCCCCCGAGGGTGGGTAAGTTTTAAAGGATTAATGGAATTGAGTTCTGAATTTAGTACCTGCACTCCTGTAATTACGTGGCACGGATTAAGTAGAAATATGACCGTCTTGGTTGCAAATTTGTAAGCAACTTCCATCCCGAATATCAGGGAAACAACTGCTAGGAGAATCTTCCGTCCTCCACGGTCTTTTCTGGTTGAGCTTCGGCATTCGGGCAAACTGCAATGTCTGTGGGCATAAAACAGAGCAATGGTACAAAGTTCACGGCATACAAATAAAGAGGAGACCGCCGCGGTCCATAGGCCACTGGATAAGATAAGCGTGACCTACTGACTCTGACATGGTTCTGTTAAACTTACTTGCTGGCCCATGTGATAATGATCGCTGCCACTGACAGGCAAAAAATGAGTTCCGAGTACCTTCGCGCTGGTGCCGTGAATTCTAAAAGAAACAAACATCGACAGAAATTAATTGAGGGACAATAATGGAATTATTGATGAATCTTGATTTCTCACCTGAGCATGAAGGTCCACCATTTCCAGCCAATGAGAAGTCGACCCCACCAACCAGTAACTCCTTTATCACAGACGGGCTAAAGCCCATTGACGGCATCCTTGGCAATGTGATTCACGGTCCAATTGATGCAATTGTGGATTAATTACCCTCCTTTCCTCTGCCTGTGGTAATTAAGGAATCAGTACCATGCAGATAACTATTTTGGAATAGATTCCTAAACTTCTAAATTGCGCCGTTAGCTCAGAGCGGTAGTTGGTTGTGGTCTGGCTTCTGGGAAATACTGCACTCCCTTCCGTCGTTCCATTATTATTGGGTAATGACTCCTAATCTCATTTAAAATTGATAGGAATTGACTTGTATCGAAGGAAATAAAGTGGCCTGATCCTCCTGTCTGCGCCGTCCTGTCTAATGAAATGACTTCATACCTGTGACTGTGACTACGATCGCTAGGAATGTAAGAGTGAAAGCTCACCTCTTCCAGGCTAAACACTTGCTCCACCGTCCGGGGATCCCCCCTTACTGGGCTCCTTCCTTACACGAGCAGTCTTGGTAGAAGAAAGTTTTCCTTTTCTGGGAAAGTGGGCCCAATTCGGAGGTTACTAGTATTACGAGGGAACGAGGGCGATGATGATGCTACCGAAACCGAAGAGGAAACGTCGTCATCACAGAACTTCTCGTCTTGTTCTATCTGAGTCGAGGCCACACATGCTTCGCAGTTTGCAGATCCCACTTGCAAAAAAAAATTGCAAAACGAGTCCTCCTTATGTGTAGTCTTGATGTACACGGGGAGGAAGTAACACTCGCTCCTGTATCCTGTCTCCTGTCTGTGCCTGTGGAGAAGGAGATGAATGAATGAGGAGTTGAGGAATTCAAAAGTGAAAGCTTATAACTGGTTGGGTAACAATGGAGGTTACACAACAATTAACAATTTAAAACTAATTGATAAATCGATATCTTGTTTACTTACATATAATATTTTCGCACCTCAATCAACTGTGACCTCCTCCCTCCCCCGCACACGGGCGATAAAACCTTCAAACAAAGGAAAACTTTGAAACAATGGATGCACAAATAAATTGATGGATAAGTAAACTTACGTGATTGTGAAATGGGTGTTGTTTTGACCTGTTGTAAACTTAGATTGTGAGGATGAGGAAAGGGATATGAACTCAATTATCAATTTGTTGACATTCTAATGTCATTGTTATGATAATCGGTGAGATAGGAGCGACGGTAGATGGCAGTAGGAAACTGCCACTATCACCAACTCACCCAAGGTTAGTCTAACAGCTTCACCCCACCATACGGTTGCACCTCAACAGAGCTGGGAATAATTGACGAATCAATTTTCACAATTCGGAAAACACAATCACAAATTGGCATAAAAGTTACAAATATTACCTAAAAAAACCCATGAAAAGTTATCATTTTTTTTTCAAAATTTGGAAAATTTAGTTTGCAAAAAAATATGCAAGAAATTGACAAGTTGAAATATGAATTAATGGCGGATGCGCAACTCTGTACGGCGGGGATGCGGAGACGTGTGGCATTTATTGAGTAACCAGAGATCAATTGGAGATACCCATGGAAGTTGACCAAAATATTTCCATTGTTCTCATGTCGCTAGAAATAAATAAAAGTGCAAGTGAATTAATCAAAATTCCAAAAAGGTCAAGTTTTGACAGGGTGGAGCAGCCGATCGGTGCAACAAAGGTCAAGGTACCATAAGTAGGTTACCCCTGTAAGGTATGTTTCATTCGTAGTGAAAGTTCTTATTGGCATCCATTTTGTTCCCCTTGAAATAAGGCTAACCTACTTTTACCTTGATTTCCCTTTCCGTTCCCTTGTCATTTTAATCTTATCCTTTGTTTATAACTTTGGGAATTTTGTAGGTTCATTGGCAGGAGACGTGAACAGACTTGAACCAGGCACTCCTCAGCTGTTCGGTTGCGACAGCAGGTGTGTGGGGTGGACAAAAATTGGCAGTGATTGAGTGACTTGGGTTTAACAACGGTACGGAAATGCAGGCTAACAAGCCAGGAGGTCAAAAGAAGGAGGGGAAGATGCGGATTCGGGCATTTCCGGTGAGTAACATGGATAAGCTAAACTAGGGCTGGATGAGGGAGTTAACATTCAATTTATGCTTCTTGTCCAACAGATGACGATGGATGAAAAGTACGTGGAGAGTATCTGGACACTGCTGAAGAGTGCCATCCAGGAGATTCAAAAGAAGAACAATTCTGGACTCAGTTTTGAAGAGTTGTATCGAAATGCCTACACGATGGTTCTCCATAAACATGGAGAGCGGCTGTACTCGGGTCTCAAAGAAGTCGTGGCCAATCACCTCGAAGCGAAAGTAAGAGCGTCGGCGTGGTATTGCCAGTTGTAAATGGAATTCGTACTAAAGGATACCAACGCTGATTCGTTGATGTGTTTACAGGTCCGTGACGAAGTTCTACGCTCCCTCCACAACAATTTCCTCCAGACTCTCAACCAAGCCTGGAATGACCACCAAACCTCGATGGTGATGATCCGTGACATTCTCATGTACATGGACCGAGTCTATGTCCAACAGAACAGCGTCGACAATGTCTACAACTTGGGACTCATCATCTTCCGTGACCAAGTGGTCCGTTATGGTGGGATCCGAGATCACTTGAGAGAGACGCTGTTGGACATGGTCATGCGGGAGCGCCGTGGAGAAGTTGTGGATCGGTTAGCCATAAAAAATGCCTGCCAGATGCTCATGATTTTAGGGATTGATGAACGGGCTGTGTATGAAGAGGATTTCGAGCGCCCGTTCCTGAATCAATCCTCAGAATTTTATAAGGTAAGGAACGAGAGTTGACAATCTTTTTTCAATGAAATCCCCTGCCACATTTTAATTTGAAATCTTTTGAATGGCAGTTGGAAAGTCAAAAGTTTCTGGCTGAGAATTGTGCTTCAGTTTACATCAAGAAGGTGGAGGCTCGGATTAACGAAGAGGGGGAACGAGCTAAGCATTACTTGGACGAATCCACAGAGTCACGGATTGTGGAAGTGGTTGAGGAGGAATTGATCAAGAAGCACATGCGGACAATTGTAGAGATGGAAAACTCTGGAGTGGTTCATATGCTCAAGTATCAAAAAACAGAAGACCTCGGCTGCATGTACAAACTCTTCCATCGTGTCCATGAAGGTCTCAAAACAGTATCAGAGTGCATCAGTCGCTATTTGAGAGAACAGGGAAAGGGTCTTGTGCGGGAGGATGAAGCCACGAATGCCATCACCTTTGTCCAGGTGACCCAGCAGAACAATTGCCTTTAAAAATTCACAATCCATGACGTTTTTTCAGCATTTTGTCTTTGATTTCAGAATCTTTTGGATTTGAAGGATCGCTTTGATCATTTTCTAATCAATTCCTTCAATAATGACAAAATATTCAAGCAAATGATTGCTTCCGACTTTGAATTCTTTCTCAATCTCAATCAAAAATCTCCCGAGTATCTCTCCCTCTTTATCGATGACAAACTCAAGAAGGGAGTCAAAGGGGTAAGGAATTTACAACTTGGCATTCCGTCTTTCCCTAAATCGTGTTCACGTTTGTTTAATTCTGTTCAACTTTGATTTTTAGATGTCCGAGCAGGAAATTGAGGCCGTCCTGGACAAGACCATGGTACTCTTTCGGTTTTTGCTGGAAAAGGACGTGTTTGAGCGATACTACAAGCAGCACTTGGCCAAGCGCCTCCTCCTCAACAAATCCGTCTCGGATGACAGCGAAAAGAACATGATTTCCAAACTTAAGGTAAGGGGTCGCTCTTTTGCTATTTCAATTCTGAAAAACTAGACGATGCTTACTGATTCTTACTGTTTTTGTGACAGACTGAGTGCGGTTGTCAATTTACAACCAAACTGGAAGGAATGTTCAAGGACATGACCGTGTCAAATACGATCATGGAGGAGTTCAAGGAGCATGTCCAGCTAACTGGAGTGAGTCTCTATGGTGTCGATCTAAGCGTCCGTGTCTTGACCACTGGATTCTGGCCAACTCAGTCAGCTACGCCCAAGTGTACCATCCCAAGTGCACCCCGGAATGCCTTTGATGCCTTCAAACGGTGAGCCCAGGCTTGGCAACATGGGTCAGAGGTCAAAGGTGACTAATTTGTCTCGGTGGTTTGTAGGTTTTACCTGGGAAAGCACAGCGGGCGTCAACTTACCCTCAATCCCCAACTCGGTTCGGCAGACTTGAATGCAACTTTCTTTGGTCCTAAACGTGAAGAGGGAGAAGGAAAGGACGGGGCAAGTTCCTCAACATCACTCCTGACTCAACCCGTTTCTAATTGTAAATTGGGCCCACGGAAGCATATTATCCAAGTCTCCACCTACCAGATGTGCATCCTGGTTTTATTCAACAATCGAGACAAATTGACCTACGAGGAGATCCAGAGTGAGACGGATATTCCAGAAAAAGATCTCATCCGTGCCTTGCAGAGTTTGGCCATGGGCAAAGCTTCCCAACGAATCCTCATCAAAAATCCCAAGACCAAGGAGATTGAGCCTTCCCACTTCTTTTGCGTCAATGACTCTTTCACATCCAAATTACACAGGTAGGTCAACTGGGGATGGGTATTGACTTTCACCTTTCCCAACTCCTGCCATAATTTCATTCCAATTTGTACAGAGTAAAGATCCAAACGGTGGCAGCCAAAGGCGAATCCGAACCAGAGCGAAAGGAGACCCGAAACAAAGTGGATGAAGATCGGAAGCATGAAATTGAGGCAGCCATTGTCCGAATTATGAAAGCTCGCAAGAGACTTCCTGTAAGGGCTACTTCAATCTCTTGATTAATTTTAATTAATTCGTATTTAATTGACATTCTCTCAATTGCAGCATTCAAGTCTTGTTGCGGAAGTGACTGAACAATTGAAGAGTCGCTTTCTCCCATCCCCAGTTGTGATCAAGAAGAGAATCGAGGGATTAATTGAACGAGAATACTTGGCACGGACGACAGAAGATCGGTAAGAAATCTTTTTACGAAAGTAATTATTTCATGCTTATTTCCATTCAGTTTGATGGGAGATATTGTCTTACAGGAAATTGTACACTTACGTCGCTTAAGAACGGAAGGTCAAGGGGTCGTGGAGAAGACGACACTCGAAACTGACGGGGAATAAAACGGAAGATCTCCCCTACATGACGCTGCGTCCCATCCCTCTTCCATCATTTTACCTCAAAGTGAATTCTAGAATTAGATCAAATTCCAAATTAACAATCCTCAACTTACACTTTTCCCACGGTGGAATTTGGGTTTGGGGGAAGGGAAGGGACGAGTGGTCACGAGAGGTCAAGGTCGTAAAAGAGGCAAAAGGACCCAAGAGTCCTTTAATGTGATAACTAATGTAATTCTTATTATTATTCTTTCCTTCAGGGCATATATGAATTATTTAATGGTTTTACTCTCCTCTGTATGTATGCCTCTCTAACCCTTTTTTTCAGACTTAAGTTTATGTAATTACGAATTGTAGGGGCGACTTAAATTTCTCTTTACAAACCCTTAAGAAGGAAAGTAACGTAAGGTAAGTTGACTTTTATGACGTGCGTCGTAGGGTTCATTTAAGTGAACTTGAGAAGGTTAGGCGTAAATAAAAGTATAAAATTCCCAAGTTTCATTTTGTTTTTTTAACTTTTCAGTAAACTTTCGCTTGGTTTGTGGCTTGTCGTATTTCCTGGAGGAAAGAAAGCCTGGGATTCTTTGCTTTCTAGGAGAAGGGCAGACCGAGACAGGAGGAGAAACTTGATTTTTTGTGATGGACTTTGGTGTATTTGTTGATCCTTTGAGCCGCGGCGGCGGCGGCGGAGGGAAGATGCGGGTAAAGAAGTCAAGTCACGTAGTCTCCTCATGGACAAACTTTGTAACATCCATGGAGGATCAAACGAATGAGTCTCGTCGTCCAATCACATCACGACTTTCACCGTCTGCTTTCTCCGCTCTGAAACCCTCGAGAAGAAGACTCTGGCAGAACTTGGAATGTTCAATGAAGGCGAAAAGGGGGGAAAAGTCACTAGTGCAGTGTCAGAAGAAGACAAATGGATCCAGGCAGGCTCCCTTCCTCCTCCAATCAGGAGTGGCCGGAATTAATTCAGGGAAGTCCCACAGGTTGCTCCAGGGCGGATGACAAATTGACACTTGGAAGATGCTGCTCCTCCGCTTCCCTGGACTCCATGGAGCCAAACGGGTCTCCTAATTGAATATCATCGGAATATCAATTCAATTCGGAGGGACACGGAGGGGCATCATGTTTTATCATCAAACCAACTTCAAAAGTGTGAACTTGAGAAAGAAAAGGAGACCTTAATTGGATCTCTTGCTTTCTCCAGATCCAATTTCAACATCCAATCAAAACGATCCTTTTCTCCAGGAAACTGATCTGTCGTAACTGACGCTCCCCCCCCCCCCCCCAATTCACAACTTTTCTAAAAAACTAAAGTGTTTCAAAATTGTGAAAAAACGGTGAAACCAGGGCTAGGGTTGGAGTCGTGGGCGTAAGAATTCCAAGGCAAAGTGCTAAATGAGCCCCCTGCCTCATGATCATTTGCTCCTAAAAATCTAATTTAAGGACTTAGTCCCCAAATCTTGGGCTTTCACGTCAAGGCGAGACCGGGAGGGAGAAAGTTTAATTAAGAAAAGTGAAAGTTGGCGTCCTTTTTATTTTTACATGGATTAGAGCCTGGGTGACTGGGTTCCTTGATCAGTCGGAGCTTACTGCCTGGAGAAAATGCTGGGAGCATTCTTAAAACAAAAGGGGAATGGTGGTGCTGGAATCCTGGAATGGCTGGAATCACTGGATTTAGAGGATGTCTGGTGTCAGTTGAGTGAAACCATTGGTTCACTGCCTTCTGTCGTCCAGAATAACAAATGGACTTCCGATGGACTCAATAAATGCGGGAGAAAATCAAGGACTGACCGCAGCAGGAAACAGGGAAGCACTGGAAGTATTTCTGGAGTCTCCAGTAATTGAATAAATGTCAGTCAAGAGGAAGTGGAAAGAAGGACGGACGAGTAGTGGACATGGACTCTCCAGCACTTTCTTCCCCAAAGACGCTTGGGAATATTCAATGAGATCGACGCTGGGGCTTATGCGGTAAAAGGGTAAAAAACTAAAATACTTTCATTTTTTCTTGAAGTAAACTCCGAAATGAAACGACGCGGAAAGTTTTCTCCAGTTTTTACAACTAAAAATTCGTGTAATGAAGCTCAAAATCTCATTCTGGAGAAAATTGGATGTTAGAAAGGAGTCTTGGGTGGTTAATTAAAAGAGCTCAGGGAGGAAATCCCTTCATTTTAAGATTGAAGTCAATTAACTCCTCCAAATTGTCATTTTTCCAGCGAGGAACCTTAACCGGGGGAGCTGGGAATTATAAAAAATGAAGTGTGTTTTTGGTAGTTCCAGGAATCTGCTGGAGAACCTTGGAAAAGGGGGAGAAAGTAATTGTCTTGTCTGATGCTCCCTCCTCCGTACAGAGAGACTCAAAACTTTCGTCGTTACTTTCTAAGGTGGTCATAAAACGGAGGCTGGAAAAAATGGAAAGGTGAAAGTCATCACAGGAAAGAAGAACAAGAAGAAAGTGGATGAGATCAGCAACTTGTTTTCTTCCAGGTTCCAGGAGCCTAATGTAGTCGGCTGGAGAGAAACATGGAAGGAAGGTCGAACTTCCAGCCTATCACTGGAAGTTGGTAGGCAGAGAGCAGAAGGCGCTTTTTGGTTTCTGGATGATAATTAAAGGAATAAATCTCTGGCTGGGTTGAAGGGTTGGTTTCCCTTTCTCCAGGATGACTAAAATCCAAAGTTAAAATCCGGGGTTCGGTGCTGGAGAGGCTGGAGATGTTGGAGAAAGTGGATTGGAGAGTTGAATTAGGAATTCAATTGAGTCTTGTCTCCTTCTCATCCCGAAATCAATTGATTTATGACCACATTTCACAACTTTTAAGAACCCTTCCGCCTGTTTGTGCAAGTATGAAAAAGAACTTTTCACTTGGACTGGAGGAAGTAGCCAATGGGAGGAGACTTTTCTTCTTCCCTTTCCTTTCTCCAGCGTCCCTTCCGGACAAGATAACTCCAGTCCAATGGTCACTGGTCCAATTTTTAATCAATGAAAGGGACTACTGGTAGTGAAGGATTTAGAGGAGGATGGGTCCTTTGGGCGGATCGTAAACTCATCCTTATCCCTTGTTATCGCGTAAGTAAAAATGGGATCGTAAAAACGGGCTCTGCTTTCTCTTACTTTCTCTGTCTCCACTTGGCAGATTTTCATGTTCTCATCCCTTGGTTTTTTATGAAGGATCTTCCGTTTGTTTTTCGGCTGATGGGATTTCAGTGTAGGGAAATAAAGTCCACTTTGACTTTTGTGTCTGGAAATCAAGAGATCCTGGTCCCATTGGATTTGTAGGAATGAAGGAGAGCTTAAACAAGGAGAGATGAAGAAGGAGATTGGGAAAAGGAGGAGAAAGTTTATCGGGTGAAATAAGAGGATGAGGATGAGACAATTTGGGGCAGATGACATCCAATGACATCCAATGACATCCAAGTCCCCCATTCCAACCAACCTTAGACGACCTCGTAAACTACGCACACAAACTCAATGGAGAGTGAAATTTAGAGATTGCTAAATGGACTACCATCCCATTCAATGCAAAGTCCCACCGCCGTAATAAACCCACCCCCTGGAGAAAGCCCTGGAGAAAGCCTCTGGAGAATGACTAATCAAAAAGAGGGGGAAAAGGACTGGATTCAGGGGCAGTATAAATGGAGAAAGAGACATTTGGCATTCAGGAAATTTATAATCTGGAAAAAGGAGACGCTTGCAATTTCCGCCATGGATGTTTTACTACCAGCGTCCGCATCATTTTATACAATTTGTCACATTACTTTGAAGATTCATCTCATCGCAAAATCATTGCGTCCCATAGAAATGCTTTCTATGGGACGCAATGATTCATCCCGAGTTTTTAAGTGGGCTGGAGGATTTTTCCAGTTGATGCTCTCATTCAGGTGGACCATTAGGGACTTATTCCAAAATTGGAAGGAGAATAGTTTTAATTTGTTGGTACAATTTAATGAGATTCTGGAAGTTGTGTTGTGTTGGGAGAGGTCAAATGATGAGTAACATTGCACAAATTGGGAAGCGTCGTCTGTAGTGGAAAAAAGTGGCATGCCCAGTAGTGTTGTCCGTCTCGGTGGTGAGTTGTGTGAGACTGCTACTGAATCCTTTTGTATTTGCCAGAAGCAGAAGAAGGCAGCAGAAAAGCACCAAAGTTCATTTTAAGCGCGGCAGCCCTCTTCAGCCGCGCTGGCTACTGGAAGTACAAAAAAACTAATCTCCATTTTTATAATTTTCTGGGAGAATCAACTGAGTACCACTACCACCACATCGAGGATCAGTAGGCGGCGGAATATTTTATTATAAAATAAATCGTTTCATATATACTAGAAATCCTACAAATAAAGGGGGTTGAAAACTTCTGTACCAAATTTTTGATTCGTAGAGGGGAAGGGAAGTTTCATGATTCAAATATTTCAAATCACTCTGATCCTTCGGTATTACATCCACTTCAATTTCAAAATTTACGCCAAAACATGGTGTAGATTGTTCTTTTTCAAAGTGATAGTGAAATATTTTATTTTCAAAAATTCATTAACTTTAAAAAAAAAACTAAAGTTATTTTTACAGGGGTTTCTAATTAAAACAATATGGCACTAGCGTTCCTCTGTTACCAAAACAATTGATGGCTGCGGATTAGTATTTTTCACAGTAAATTTTCTCGAAGCTATTACGCCTATAATCAGGATTCCACGATTCGCAAGCACAACCATTGGAAGATGGAATAAATAACGTAGAAGCATTATTTTGATTGCAATTGTAGTTATTGTTTGTATTAAATTTAGATGCAATTTTTCTCCAATATTTTTTCTTTTTTATTGAACCTCCCAGAGCGCGGTAAACTCTTGGTGCCGCACATGTGCCCGCGCCGGGAATGAACATGTTTGCGCATGTTGGAGCTGCTTGAGTATAATTTCCTGTTCCCTCCTTTTAGTCGTCGCCTACTCTTCCTCTGATTCACTTCTGCGCTCCCATCTTCCAGAAAAGAAAGGAAAGGAAGGAACAAAGGAAATCTTGGAAATTAAGATTGACAAATTAACCTATTACCATCACTCGCATCACAACTAGTAAACTCATCCACTCAACTCAATTGTAAGTCAACTCATTAACATCTCCAATTACTTAATCTAAACGTAACATTTAAGTAAATCACCATTTTCAATTGATACGCGAAGAAACGGAGTTGGGCATCTAATTTTACCAACATTAAGTTTTTTTTGTTGTCATTTTGTCATTTAACCAATCAGCTGTTACGATAACGTTATCTACTGCCTGCTAAAGCCGTTCAAACCAACGGTTTTAACCCACACAGCTGACCCGTGTTATAGTTTAACCGTATAAGGTCAAGGTTGAAGAGACAATGTTTATCACGGTGCTACCGTCATTACGTTACGTCGTTAGGTTAGGTAGGCGACAATTTACGACAATTTTACGACCATCAATACTTGTTTAGATCTGTCAGGGATTGTATTCCGTAATTTCCCAATCCCTGCCCTTGAGAATTCAGTTTAATTTGGATTGATTTGTTCATTCAAGTCAAGTCAAGCATGATTTCCGTGCAACAACTGAGGAAATACGCCTCGTTTCTCTTTAATCAAATGGTATCATCTAACTGATTATTCCAAGTCAGGATCATTTTCATTAGAAGTAGAACCTAAGCGCTTGTATGAAACTGGTGCAGTGCAGAGCAAGCGATTTTTATTTGTCCAGTGTTGTGTTATTTTATAATTTCTCCGTATCCCTTCTCATATTTTGAAGTTTCTTTTAGTTAATACCATTAATGGTCCTCCCGTTGTACATTTTCAAGTAGGTTGGTAGTGCTCTTGCTACAAGGAATTAGCCTGAATGGTTATAAATCTTGAGGTTTATGGCTTATAATTCGCTCCTTGGGATTTCCATACTACAATAAAACTAAAGGCCCAAGAGTTCTTTCCATGCTCCCAATTCCCTCCTCGTCTCGGAAATATCCCTGGCCTTGCCCGTCTTGAACTTTTTCCGGGAATTTCTCCAGAAAGAGCCTTAGTCAGCGAGTCGAGCGAGCGAGTAGGCCGGGACCTTGTCCAGGATGCATGTATGTCCCTGGTCTTAATGGAAAGACTCCTTCTCCCTACTGCGTGTTCTATCTATTTAATCCTCTTTTTCCATTATTTGACTCTTCTAATTTAAGGTTTAGGTCCTTCCTCCTTCGCTTCCCTTCCAGGAATTATTGTGAATTCTCCAGGGTGTGAGTGAGGTCGGAGTAAATTGACCTGTAGGAAAAGGATCCATCACACCACTACCAGACAGAATTCTCTGGATCGATTCTTTTTCCAGTTCTCCTACTCACTGGCACTTGCACTAGGTTTCAAGCTTAGCTCCTTTTCGCTTGCTGTGGTTGGTTGACTAAGTAGATGTGAAATATTAGATTAGACTCGGAGTTTATTTATGAGTCTGGAGAGTCCGTGGTTCGTGGTATTGGTGGGACTGGCTGGAAAAGGGACTGGAAGCGGAAGTGTAATTGGTAGGTTTCGTGACTGGAGTCCCTTTGATAAGACGAAATAAGAACCCCCTTTCCCCCTCTTCTTTCCTTTTATAGTCTCTTAATCTCTACTTGAAATATGGAATCAGTCACTTTACCTTTCTTTCTACTTTCTCTTTAGCCTCATGCTTCCTCCTCCTACCACCACCGCCTTATTTTATGGACCCACATAAATTTTATGGTATAAGAATGGACTAATTAAAAATTTGAACATTTAGGAGTGTGATGTAAAAGTTGGGACACGCGAGAGACCTTTCGTAGTCTACTTCCCAAGTGTCAGAAAAGTTGGATGATTCCATTAATTTCAGAACCCAAGGAGTTTGGAAAGGGGTATGAAAGGGGCTCCAGGAGAATAATAGAATCCCTGATTAGATTTCAATTCAATGAAGGTGGGAGGGGCGTCTAACTAACTAGGACGGAAGGTTTTCATTGCAGAAGAATAAAATGTCACTCCCAGATTCATGTCATGTCGCTCCTCTACGACGTAGTCGTCACCTACACTCCGCTTGCTTCCACATAATTAATTTAACCCACCTGTGTATCCCATCTCGTGTGGAAATCGGTCGTGGGTGTGCGTGAATAAATTCAGGAGATTCGCACAAGTTTTGCATAATGAGACTCCCATTCCCACACTGTTTATGACCAGGCTACGTAATGTCCTGTTGTATATTAAATTTGGATGAGGACTTGAGTGTCGTCTCCCATTAGGTTTTTTATTTATTTCACAAGTAAGAAGGGGAGACTTATCTTGAGGGAAATCGAGAAGATGGGAAAGGCGTCAGAAGGAAGGAAATGAGGACTTTCGGGTACTTTCCAGGGTGACCTGATCTGAATTCCGAATTTTCTCCTCCTCCTCCTGACTTTCACTCCCAGAAACTGATAAAGCGTTGGAGGAAAGGGACTAGGGATAAGACTTGTAGTGGTGGTGGTGTCTGGAAAAAGGAGCTGGAACGCTGGAAAGAGGGGTCTTCGTGATGTAATTTTAGAGAATTTTTGATGAATTCTCCTTTTCCTTTCCTAAATATTCCGTCCTTCTCCTTTCTTTTCCTTCAGGATGGAATTGGGGAAAGTTTTGGCTCTGTCTGTCACGTCCTTCTTCTTTACCTTCTTTGAACTTACGAGTGAGGCTGCTGGGTGCTTTCCTCATCTTAAACGGATTTCCATTTTGAGAAGCTCCTTAGACTTGGTTCCTTTCATTCTTCTCCTTTTCCCAACACTTTCTAACCTTATCTTTAGGGTAACTAGGAGGGAAAGTGAGGCTGAGAAAATGAGCCATCAACACTTTCTTTCATCTCCTTCACTCACACCCATTTCAACGAAAGGAATTACAATTAGTTTAGTTAGGCAAAATGGGTTGAGGACGAGGGGAAAAGGAGGGTGAGAAAGTTTAGACTCCGGAATTAATTGGGGAAACGTACACACGCGCGCGTTGAAATCTCCAAATTTCTGATCTAATGCTTCAGGGCGAGGCCTAATGAGTTTTGTGAACCGCGTTTTGCAAATAAAGTTTTTGCAAATGAATTTAGTTGATTTACTAAAACCACGGTGGTGGGATTCACTGTGTATTTAGGAGTGATTCTAACCTAACCCATCATAAACCTAACTCACCACTACTTAGCCACTACTTAGGTTAGGTTAGGTTATCCTGCTTGTTACAACTTGATTAGCCTCTAAACTGTCGAGGAACTTTGAAGAACTTTGAGGAACTTTGGTGTCACTTCCTGTCAATGTCTCCTGAGCTTCATGAAGATGGATTTTGACACAGACAGGACAAGTTGGTTCTTTTCTTCTTTTTACTAAAGTGTGTGAGGCACTCGGGGAAGGAGGCACGTGGCGTAGGGCATGGGAGAAAGTGCAGGCCTTAGTCACCACTTTCCCCGGGACAGTCAGCGCGGCGGCGGCGGTGGCTTCTTATGGATTAGATTCGCATTCCCAGCTTTCTTTGGCGGGTGGAAGAAGTTGAGCCATTTTTCCTGTGCCGCTGCGGCTCGCTCCTACTTTTTCTAATGGATTCCTTTCTTGGAAAGAAGAAACTTTTGTATGAATCCAAGTTATTTTGGCTTCCTTTCTTCCTTGCCTCTCGCCCCTGATTGCGGGGAGTATAAAATACTTTCTCCCCATTTGGATACTCGTAGTGAGATGACATTGCATTAAAATTCCATCTCGGCGGATTCTATGAACTCAACTTAACTTTGTGTCTCCATCTCCTCCACTTTTTTCTTCAACACTTAAGACTTGTAAAGAGAAAGGGACACACGGAGTTGACTCGTATGTGGAAGGAATTTGCCTGGGAGGCAATTGAAAGCTTCCTATCTCCTTTTCCCAGCAGAGAAAGTCTCTCCTGGTTGGGCTAACGAGACTTTATGACTTTCTTCCCCTCTCTCCCTTCCTCCTTCCTTAGCCGCATAGAAAAGGAGCTCAAGTTCCTAATGTAACTATTTTGAGAAGGGATTTTCCGTCTCCCTTTTCTTCTTGAATGTGATAAGACTCACTTTCTCCAGTCAGCCTCCAGGACTCCAGGAGGAGATTCTGTTATTATTAAAGGGAAGGCAGGGGAGAGGAAGTGATCCTCTTAGGCTACACTCAATCCCATTTACCTTCATCTTTGCCCTCTTTCCTTTGTAACCACAACCACCCGAGTCAATTCGTCCAGATGGGAACTTCCCATTCCATCCCCTCAATCAAGGCCCGCCGAGAGAGGTCAATTGGAATTTAAGCACAAGTTAGGACCCATCATGGTGGTTAGGATTAAACCACTTTTCTTTTTTCACACGCTGGAAGCGTCATGCTGGGGGATGTATGTATGTTCTATAGGAGGGAGTGAGTATGCCTATTGATTAGGTCATCCCCATCTCGCGCCGACCAGGCCACTAATTGGGCCCATTTCGGTCACTCCTTTAATGAACAGCGTTGCTGTGCGAAAAATTAACCTCCGTGCAAATCACTTTGGAACCTCTTACTCTTCTCGATGAATTCGGGGAGGAATTTTGATGCTGGGGGAAGTAAGAGTTATAAATTCAGCGCTGGAGGAGGCCCTTGAACTGAACCCCCAGAACCCCTGAACCTTGAATTTTGTTGCCAATTCCAAGAACCTTGCCAATGGTCACGTTATAGAGTTGGTTTAGGGAATTCTGGACTAGAATCTTGGGGAGGACACTTTTAAACGGTGGGGTGATTGATGCCTCCTTCGTCTTTCTTCGTATGAGTGTAAGAATTTCGGATCTCATGTAACAGATTGTGCTAATGGGTTTTCCAAGTTTTCTTTTCGTTTCAGAGCAGGAACACCGTAACACGGGCCCCTTGTCTCTTTGAACTTATAAGTTTGAATGCAAACCGTCTTTTCCTTCGTTTTTCTTAATGGGGATTTTTATGGATCTTTTCAAGAATCCTCCTTTTGTGTTGAGTAATAAAGCCTTAAGACTTGAAATTCCTTCAAAAGAAGAGTAGAGTTCACTTTCATGAGAATTTTTGACTCCTCTGCTCCTCTGCCGTTAGACCCCAGCCGTGGACGTCTTTTTCGGGAGATGAGAAACGTGGAAAGCGTGTGAAATGGGTTTTTGTGAAATTAAAATGGAAGGGGAGGCTCCTCTTTTTAGTGCTGGGCTCCCTGTCTTACAAATTCATGGAGTGGGTGGATCATTTTTTATTAATTTAAAAAAAATGGCGTAATTTTGACGAATTCTTCAATTTTCGTTGAAGAATGAAGAATTTTAAGAAATTAGGGTGAAAGTGGATTAATTTGAGGATGAAAGTGTGGAATTTTTTATGCAGGGACGTTAGGTGGATGAGGTGTGCTGGGATTGTTTAGGCGGAGGATGATTGTGAAAGTGGACTCTGAAAATCCCTGGTTTATCGATCTTTTTTCAACTATAGGCAGCAGCAGAGCTAGTAAGGGCCAACCAGCCGTCGTGAGTCGTAGTTGTGGGTACTAGCTGTTGCGCTCGCTGCGCTCGCGCGACATTTGGTAAGCCACGACAATAGTTTAGCCACGTCAGACGCACAG